>JBBPFQ010287971.1:0-16719 GCA_037974815.1 Kaempferia elegans | reverse complement strand
GCCTCCGCCTTCGCCGCCGTTGTCCGAGCAGACGTCCACTTCCCCATTCCCACCGTACCTGTACACCCTCCCCTCGTGCGCCACCACTACCGACGACGGACTGATTAGCGCCTCCTCTAGAAGCTTCCATTGCCTCGACGTCCACATTCCCGACGCGACGTCGAACACCTCAGAGGTCCATTCGTACGGATCCCATCCGCCGGCGACGAAGAACGCTCCGTTTACGAAGACCCCCCTGCACTCCTTCCGAGTGAGCGCCATGTCCGGCAGCCGCACCCACGCGTCCGCCTCCACATCGTAGGCCAGCGCCGACTGCAGCTCTATCCAGTACACGTCCTGTCCGCCGGCCACGTACACCATCCGCGGCTCCTCTGAGGCGGCAAAGGCGAAGATTGCCCTCCACGGGGTCGGCATCGTCGCCCCGCGACGCGGAACGCCGGTCAACAAGTTGTACACGTGGACTGTGCCGGTGAGAGGGTAGCCTCGGCCTATGACCACCAGCTCGTGCCCCACGGCGGCCACCTCGCAGTATCGTGACCAGTTAAAGACGGCGGGCAGCCTGGTCCATACGCCAGTGGTCGGCTCGAACAAGGTCAAGTTCTTGTAGCCAATTAAGCCGCCATAAGGATTCAATTGAACAAATGCGACGAGAGGGCGATCATGGCCGCCGGCTTTACGGAGGAGGTAGAAAGAGGGCGAAGTGATTTCTTGCCTCCATCGTTCAGAGACACGCCGAGCGGCGGCGAAGGCATGGAAAGGAAGGCGCAGGAGACATTCAAGAGCAACATCGTTAGGTAATCCTGGTATCAACAGCGCCTCCATTCCATTACTAGATAATTAATTAAGATGGTTAACCCTAAACCTGAATTATATAGCTATTCACCAACAATTTATTATTATTTTTTTTTTAAAAAAAAAATAGCGATTAATTAAATCGGAGTAAATAATGAGATAAAGTCTAGATATATATTAATTATATTTTGACCTTTAAATATGGATAAACTGTATTTCAAATACAAGCCAAAAAAGATCATCTATCTTCCAGATTTAATGAGACAAAATCTAGACATGCACTTAGATTATTAAAAACAAAAAATAGAGAGTGAAGAGCCTCTTGATGAAAACTCAAATATATAATTGAGCATTCTACTGAAGTACAAAATAATAATAATAATAATCAACACGTGGATGTTAACTAAGCAAATGGAAAAAATGTCTAATGAATAGATTGAAAAGTTCTGTAGTTGCAAAATATGCAGTAGTTGAACAGCTTTGCTATTTGATTTTGTTGCACTTGATAAGAACCTTAGCAAAGCTCTTGTACATGTGATTCTTCAGGTATTTCTCTTGCACCTTTCTCCTTCCGAGAATTCCCATTTTTTCCTTCATTGATGGGTTGCTTAGCAGATATTGAATGTTCTGGGCCAGACCTTGTATTCCTTCTCGCCCAACAGGATGGAGAAGACCGGTAACTCCATGCTCAACAATCTCCCTGGTCCCTCCTGCATAAGTTCCAAGCACCTGCACCACAGGCCACAAGACGAACGGACTTACTATCGCAAACAACACGGAAACCATCTAATTGAAGATGAGCTTCCATTCTGACTGCACATTCTTGATTTGATTTTCCTTAGTCTAATAAAGGGAATGAATGATCAATATATTCTTTAGTCATCCGGCACGAAATTTTGGATCAGACACTCGTGGTACGGTGGTAGCTCAACGAGACTGCAGAAACTAACAGTAAATTAAGTCATGTAATTTCTCATCCTTTTGCATACGTTTAGCTGGTTATACATGAACTTCCTATCGATCATCTGATCTTGGTCTCAACTATGGACAATCTATTTTGAGGTCACCCTAAAAGCAATGAAATTTAAAAGTCTGGAATGAATGAAGGCCTACATAGTCACTCAGCCTAATGCAAATTAATAGTGGAACTTTTGAAAGAGTTAAAATTTAAAAAAAAACGTCAATCAAGAAGCATCAACCTATAATGATCATGAATTTAATATAAGAATGAAGAGCTAAGGTAAACATGAGAATACCGGCAGGCCAAAAGACATAGCTTCAATTGTAACCCTTCCAAATGTTTCTCCAAGTCCCTGTGTATGAATTAATTACGTATTATCAGATGATTGTAAAGCAATGCGAAAAACTGTTACAAGGTAAAGCAAACATCAACCTAATCATTACGGTAAATGGAAAGGGTCATGATAGTCAAGCTAATGGTTAGTACATCAAAATTTCAACAAAAATTATAAACTTGGAGTCTTAACTATTTGAAGTTCACACTAACCTTTCTATTTGATGCTTAAGAAATACCATTTATGAACTTCCTATTTTTCCCTTTCTTGTAGTCGAATAATAATGCAATTTCCTACAAAAGATCCAGGATTTTGGTGCAAGGAGCAAGCCATCCAATTTACAAGTGAGAGATGACAATCGGAAGGCAAATCATAATTTTTATCCTTCTACCACCTTCAACAAATGATATATTCATCGTTTCTCTTTCTATAACCGACAACTTGGGTAGTCTTCTGAACTTTCTAGACTTATAACAACTAATTGCACGGCAAAAAAACCACAATGAAATTTTCAGTGTGATAGAAAGAGACTACAAGAGATCTCACTTTCAAGATGTAACCTTTCAGAGCTCTCCAAATTGGCTTTTAGCATCAGAGGAGAAATTAACTTCATGAAGTACCAGAATGAAACTACTGAGTAATATTAAACATGGTGTAGTCTTCAATGGAATGGAGATCAGGTTACTGACATTCTCTCCTGAGAATGCCATGCTTGAGGAGATTTTAAATTAGAGAAACAAATAGCAAAGTTGAATCTTCACTAAAAAATATGTAAGCATTCTATGATTGATCTATCACTTGTATTAGTGAAATCTTTCACTACAACGATTCATGGGTACAAACAGACAGTGTTGGACTAGTTCTTAGGTCATATTAATCAACAGCGAGATAATCCTTGGTAATGTTAAGAAACTAAGATATCAAATGAGATTAGAAAAGAAAATGTTGACTCTATTGACAAGGTGTTTTTAGGTATAGGAAAGAAGTGCTGAGTTTCTCTTTAGGTTATATTAGGAGACGCGAGATAATCCTTGGTAAATTATTTCTAAGGTCTCAAATGAGATCATAAAAGATGTTGAGCTATATTTCTTAGTTTTTCTTGTGTAGTACAAGGATTTCATAAAACACAGAATCTCTAGGAACAATTACCAAAATCAGAATTTGAAATTTTAGTCACGTACAGATATCAATATGCTGCAGTAGGAATAAGTGGATTTTTTTAAAAAGAAAAAGGCAAATTCCCCCAGAACCTATAATAAAGAAAAACAGAAAACTTGGATATTTAGAAAGAAGAGTCATGTCAAATCTCAATCTCTAAAAGAGATGCTAGTGTTACCAAAACTATAGCAAAGTTCTCCCAAACAATAATGTATAAATGATAAAACAACTAATTATCTTAACAATAATAATCTAAATGAACATTCCTGTGTGCTGTAGATAAATCTTATGATGAAGAATCCCATGTTACCTGTGCATTGATCACGTATACATCTGCTGCAGCATAGAGTGAGGCAACACGTGTAGTTGCTGGGGTCCATAATACTAGTTTCGTCAGGTTTGAATGTTGAGATAACAATTTAAGGATAGCTTTTATGTAAAGCACTTTGTTGCTCTTGGATCCAAGTGAGCCTATAAGAACTTTAAGGTTCTGCTCTACTTTGTCCTTGCTTTCTGTCAGCAGATTCCTTAATTTTTGGCCATCTACTCTGGTGATGCTCTTAGAAATATCATTTCTCAAAGAAAGAACAGTGGCTGATTTTGAATGTTTTCCCCTTTTCCTAGTAGTCACATTGGTAATGTTACTCTTCAGAACAATATCCTGGTTAGTTGACATTGAGATGCTACTAGCATTAAGCTGAATATCTGTGTTTGGGTGAGTAACTTCTGGAAACTTTACCACAAGTGATTCATCTTTTGGAAATGCTTTCAAAGAAACATTATGTTCAGCTACCAACCGGGCTGATTCTAGAAACAAGCGCTGACCTTTGGTAGGGTTTATGCTACTGAGAGACATGACAAGCATGTCATTATCACTCAAGCCCATCTCTTTCCTAACAGAAGCTCTTAGCATATTCCTCTTCATAAGCATGTTCTCTGCACTAAAAGCTGGAGTGTTCAGGGAGCATGGAATACCAGCTATGAAAGCTAATTCATCGTTCACAGAGAGAGGAACTATCACTGGTTGCAATTTGAGATGAATCTTCTCTTCTTCGCACCATGATAACCACTGATTAGATTGTGACTCAGACAAGAAAACTAGCATTTTCACTCGGCTAAGCATATCCTTTGATCGGTCAAAGTATTCTCGTCGATTCTCCATGATCCACCAAACTATTTGATTTGAGCCACCTGGGAAATGTGCCAGATATTGCTCTGCAACAAAACACCACGTATCTTTATGAGTTTAGTGATTAAATTTCTCTACAAGTTCATCCAACTTTACATTCCATACATAATGCTTATGTATTTGGGATTTGGGGAAAATTAATTTCAAATCAAAGAAAAACTTCCCTGATGAAAATTGCCATATCAATTCATCTTTTAGTCAACGGACACTACAATTTTTTTAATTATACAACTCCTTATGTTTCATTATAATTTAGCGCAAGAGGAATATATTAGATGACGAGACATCAAAGAGTGATATAGAACTTAATTTTTTGTCCATAAACTCTGATTATAGATCATAATTTGATAATTTCTGACCTATCCAGGATGAACAGACAGCTGATCCAGCTATAATAACATCTGCTTTCATGGCAGTCTTGAAGCTAATCTGTGCCCTGTCTTTAACTACTTTAATCCCTCTTCTATCAAGTTCTGTCAGCAGCCCACCTTTTCTGCTTAGGACTACAGCAAAGACAGTACCCCCACAACTCAGGATCTCAGATGCCAGTTCCATCATTGAAAGCGGAGCTCCCGTCATCGAAAGTTCATGAAGAACCAACACAAACGACTGTGACCGAACAATACGAGCAAATTCATTTTTCCTATCACAAGTGCCCCGCATTTTCTCACCATTCCACCCCATAATGTTGTCCTCTGTCTTTCCAAATGGTCCCACAATGAATCCATATGAAGTATTTCTTCTTGGTATCATCCCTTCCTCTATCTCGCCAGTTTTATTCTCCAAAGTCATGCCCTTCGATTTGGCTGAAGCTCTTCGTAGTCTCCGTTCTGATCTCCTACTGCGCTTCTTGGTAGTATTAACTTTTGTTGGGGCCTCTTTTGCTTTCTTTGTCTGAGTATCACCAATCTTAATCGATGTTAAGTTCTTTCCCTTCTCTGTTACAAAATCCTGATTCAAAGTGATTGAATTTACAGCTAATTTGCCAGAACTACCTGCCTTGCTCTGATACCCAATGAGTTCTTCCTTTCCATGGTCACCATGAGCCCACTTCGATTGCACATGGAAACCAATGTAAGCCCAAAAAATTACAAGCATCAACCATAGCACTACAAGATTGCTCCGCCAAAAAACCCACTTGACAGAGGTGGCCTTGTTCTCCCTTCGGGTTCTACTAGAATGCACCCTTCTATAGAGAGGAGAATTCCTAGGGCTAGACCTCCCTGACATAGAGGGCTTCAAATTTCCCGTCGTTCTGACTCCAAGCTGCCGCACGGGTTTTAAATCCGATTTACTATTGCCTTCCTCCATTTCTACCTCCCTCTTTAAACCTCATCAAATCGGGTCAGCAGTCATCTCTATCCAATTTACAGCAGAAAACTAGAACATATCTAACATAATGTCCGACAAATCTTCAGTTCCACCAATTTTAGATAAGCGGGGAAAAAAATCCTTTTTTGCAATGTAAGAGAAACGATTCAATGTCCAAAATTTCCTATTTTCGTCTATCAGTATGCAAGCTCTAAACTTTTGATTTAGAGCAACTGCTTCATTGAGACACACCCATAATCGACAAAAAGAACCAAAATTTCGGAAGGAAATATAGGATAGATAGCTCAATTCAATCGGGAGCTAACTGGCAAGAGAAGAATAGGAAGCAAACCCTAGCAATTGCGCAAAAGAATCTGCTCAAACCAACCAGAAGTTCGAACCAGCTACTAGAAATCGATGAACAAGCGAACAGGTGACCTGCAACCGACAACAGAGAACGAGGAGGAGGAGGAGGAGTAGAAGGAGGACATCAATTAGGGATCTTGTGAAGCTTCTCCAACTCTGGACGCTGAGAATGCAGGTGTGAAGGACGTTGCAGATGCAGACCGAGTAGAGAGAGAGAGAGAGAGAGAGAGAGAGGGGGGTTTAACGTGAGAAAGTTGATACCAAATTCTATACTCGAAATCATAGCTCTCCACTGCCCTTAAAGTTGCGTGGACCAATTGAAGGATTGGTATCAAATGGGTGCACCGGGGAACTCTAAAAAGTAAACATGTTTTCGCGTTTTCGACGGCCTTCGTCTGAAGTCTTATACTTTCCCCAGCATTATCTGCACGTGACGTTCACGTCCATTAATTGGTCGCAAATATTTGATTATTTGTTATTTTATTTAGTGCTCTCACCTGTCTAAATTTAGTCTTATTTTTTTAAAAAAATATATTAATAATTTTTAAACATAAAAAAAAAACTAGAAATATTTTCTAGAATATGGAAACTTCGACAGATGGTAAATATCCCCTCTGAAGTGTACATAGAAACTGATCAAATATTTATTTGATCACTTAAAAACACCATCTTGAATATACATCAATTTGATAACCTATCTAAATATAATTTTCTCATAGATATAAACCTGACTTTCCAACTGTGTTATTTATATTCTATATAAAATATCACTTCCCTTCTTTATATGATAAAAAACAATTATAAATCAACTTTTTTAATAAGTTAGCTAACACAGCAACTTAAACAGTTTGTTAATTTATATCAAATTTTAACTTAAAACACTTATCCTTTCAAGTTTCGCAATGCTAAAGAAATTAATTTTAGCACAAACATTCGTGAACTATGAAAATCATAATTTTCACCAGCTTTCATAAGAAAATTAACAACCGCTCATAAGAAAATCAACGACACATAAAAGCGAACTCTGAAAACTTCTGATCTCCGTATCAGGTTCAATGTGTAATAAAAAAAAAATCTCATAAATAGTCATACTTGGGAGTTCAGATCAGAAGGTAAGAATTCCTTGTGATTACACTGCTGAATTCAAGAAGATACGCAGAAAAATCTCTTGCACACATTTAGGACCCCTCAGAGAGAGCCTTTACTCTGATGCTGAAAACCAAAATGATCGACCAAATAGTGAAGAAGAAAAGCAGTCAAGTTTGATGTTCCTAGGTTGACGGTGCACTTTCGGATCTGTCGGTGTCCATTGGCTCAGTGGCTTCTGCTGGGGGTGCTTGACTGCCCTCCTCAGACCCATGCTCCCCTGAAGCATTCCCTCCATGGCTTTGTGGCTCAGAAGCTTGAGATTGATCCCCAGGTGTTGGAGTCGAAGGGGGTGTTTGCACTTTAGGTGGTGCAGGTCGCGGTTTAGTCATTATTGGTTTGCAAAGCCTGCAATAAGTAAAATCCAACAAAGCAGTTATGCGATGAGTGAAGGATTTGAATCGAAACGCATAATTTGAAATCCGAAATAGAACACCTAGGTGCCGACTGATAACAAACTATAGTGCCAAAAACAAAAGTAGATTCAGATGCCATTGAGTTATCTGTAAAACTCACCTATCCAAGGCCTCCGTCTTTCTTTTAATATCAGCAGAAAAAAGGACCGGGGTGGCGTATTTGGGCGAGGCATCCTGCTGCTGCTGTTTCTCCCTTAGCCATGCTTCAGCTTCGCCGCACTCACTGACAACCTGTAGAACAAATAGCACTATCATGCATCATAATTTCTTCGAATATATCCTAAATTTCAAGTGGAACTAAAAGGAAGCACAATTTAATTAAAAACAACCAGAAATAGCACTCACTCAAATCCATAACAGGCACCAATCATTTCAACCAAGACAATTGAATGGAAAACCCAGAAATGCATATCCATCACTAAAACGTACTTTGATATTCAGCTAAAACAACCGTTGGCATAATAAGTAATGTACCTTCTGTTTCTCAGAGATATCAATGTGGTCAAACTTGGGATCATTTGACAAGGCCGCTCCTCTGAAACTATTAATGCAGTAAACAAGTTGATCAATTGCTGGACCTCTTTCTGTCCACTCCTTGTATCGCTCCTCGATTGGGTTACCTTGCTGGACTCAAGACAAACGTCATCATAGCAAAGGGGTTCTTTAAACACCAATGTAGAGGTAAACCTAAGCAAATATTTTACCTTTTGAAGTTCCTCAAGTTTAGCAACATAAACACCCTTAGTTTCGTCTTCACCGTCTTCATAGAGCCAATCTTCAACTTCCTGAAGTTTTGCAATCAGCTCATCTTTCTCTGGGGATGTGACAAATGGCTCGTACTTATCATAAAGCTGAACGTAGATTTGCTGTTAGAATCTTAATGAAAAGGAAGCAAATATATCCTACGGTAGAATTAAAAATACATATATTGTTACCTTGTTTCGCATGTCATACACATACGCCTCCACAGCATTTTTCTTGTCCTTTGTTTCCTCCATCACTCTGTCTTGAAGGGCCATTTCAAACTCCTTTTCAACAGCTTTCTGCAGTTCTTCAGCTGACATCCCACCATAAAGCAACTCCTTGACAGGAACATTAGTTTTCTTAACCTTCTTTTTCACAGCTTCAACCTACATACAGTACATAACCTTTATAGTTAATAAAAAAATACAATATATACAAAAACCCAAAATTGAAAATGATGAAAATTTCTCCTCAATATGTAATAATGAACAAATGTATGCGAGAAACAGAATAATATCTCAGGTTATCAATTAAAATAAAGATCCATAATAGCACTTCTCAGAATGTGCACATGAAAACAAACACTGGAGTCCAAGAAAATAAAAGATGGAGAGTATTAAAGGATTTTACTTATGCTAGAAAACAATATTCAGGATGTCAAAGCTTGCTTTCAGTATCACATCACAAACACTTTGTTATCGGCCAAATTAGTAACAAATAAAAGCATATAAAAGAAATACACAAAACAAACAACATGAATATCACCTAGTGAAACATTAGCCAGATAAAAAAACAAGCATTAATAAATTGTGTTAAAAAACACCTCATGCAGTAATCTTTTGAACATTTACAAATGTTAACTTAATTTTGGCACCCTATATTTCATGTTTTCTAAAATATGACCAAGAATGCAGGACCCAATACATAGCGTTAACAAAGTTTAAATGTCATAAGCATTGATTTGAAACATATGCATTCAATAAGGTTTAATAGGGCAATGTAACCAACAAATAGATGGGAATAACAATTATAATTCATAATTAGTATCTGAAACTTTTGCCCAACATTCTATCTTTAATCTCCAAGAATAGTTGAAAAAAAGAGAGAGAAGACCCTTGACTAAGAATTTACAAGATGTTTCCATGTGAAAGGCAATCGGCTCACAGCATATGCATTATGCAAGAGTTATTATGTGACATATATTAAAGATTATATAGAGTCAGTCAAGCCAACCCAGCCTGGTGAGATAAGACTTTCTTGTTGTTGTTGTACAGAGTTAGTCAGATAAATCGATCCCCCTGTGGGATAGGACTTGGTTGTTATTATTAGTATTGTATAGAGAGAGCCAGATAAAAATGACTAACAATTATCCAATGCTAGTATACTATGTCCATCCATTAAATTCAAAATTCAACATAGAAAATACATCTATCAATCATACAATGTAATTTACATAATATAACAACGTAGAGTATCATTTTTATTAGTAATATGTATATAATTAATACCATCATATTTTCATTAAATGTTCAAACTAACACTTCCAAGTCATGTGTGCTACCACATCAAAAATTTACTTTAGTGTTTTGCAACCATAATTATTCCTCGAGATGAAATACTCTATAGGGAAAAAAATCACTAGTCCTTTTTTCACCTAGCATGGGTTAAGCACCCACTTGACCCTCCTAGGCGCCCAAACCACCCAAGGGAACCTTTTATTGCATGTGCAATGTGGTCATTTATGTAAAAGGCCTAGGCAGATGCATAGAACAATACACTAAAATTGGTACAAATGAAGAGACCAAGAGTATGATAATTATCATAGTACACTGCTAATTAAGCATTTTAAGAAAGACTTATCAATATTACACATAAAACTTTAAAGTAATATTGCATAAATGACTCTATTGTGGCAATGGCTTGCAATTGGGAAGCTCAGAGACAAAACAGAAACATATAAGTATAGGCACCTATATGAAATATATCTTATAGTTTGGGTCCATTTATGTGATAAAGTGTTACATTATTTTGCACTTGCAATGGGCCAATTATTCTATTTATATTGTTAAAATATATGTTATATTATAGTCCTTTTGTTCTCCTTACTGAAGAACCTCTGTCAATCATTTGCCTTCTTATTTGTTCCACAGCAACACCAAAGAACAACATGAATCTCAAGCCAGAAGTCAAGAACTAAAGTCACTTTTGGGGGCAGAAGCCTCCTACATCACCAAGATCCTATAAGTCTCTTTTTCTTTTGATCTGTCGATGCCTTCCTATATACCTATCTCATCATTCTGTCCATTTTCAATTGAACGTAGATATATCCACTCTATCCAAGGCTTCCCTTTGACAACATATAACTTTTTTTATTTTTTATTTTTTAATTTTATTTTGACATGGAATCACATTTATCCAAAAAGGACAAACGGAAAGCCCACTGTCAAACTGGCAGTCCACTAAATTTAGAATAACTTTAAGCACTGCAACTTAGACTAAACTTACAAGTTCAAATATAAGTTTTGGGGATACATGGAATGTTAACGCGAGTCGATCTGTGACAAATGCCAGGATGATATTTAAATAGAGGCATAAAAGGGCATTGCACAGTTTGCTAAAGATAAATGATGCTTATATATCCATGTTACTTAATAGTAAAGCATCAATAGAATAAAGAGTTCAAATTACCAATGTCAGATTTGACAGAACAAGGAGAAGCAGATAAAATCAGTACCCTAGATCTTAATTAATCTATGTGGTAACTTGATCATTTTCAGAATCAAACTAGAATTTGAAGAATAAAAAACTCCATGCCATGTTACTGATTGCTAAATCAAAGCTCAAAGATTTAAAGCGTAAGTGTCAAACTAATTATCAGAAGAAAAATTTTCTAACATGTTAGGGAGGAAAAGAACATTCAAGCAGGAAAAATAATTAAGGCCCAATTAGGAAGTGAAATCTTAGGACAAACATAACCACACAGAAAATAAGTACTAAATTAGGAACCTTATTATCAGTTTCCATTTGTGCAGGCCTTTCCTCAGTCTCTGGCACTCCGTTATCAACACCTACAGAAGTCTTCACATCCTCCATGTTGACATCTGTTTCTGTTTTAGAGGAATCATTTGCTGCTTCATCTGTGTCCATTTTTAGAGATTCCTTTGGTGGATGCTCTGCAGCTGAGACTGGTACTTCAACTTCCTCCTCCAACATCTGTAGAACCAAGATTAACCATGGCAAGGGATAGATAAATAGAACAACAATACAATTGCTCACTTCGAGTACTTACCATAGCTGAATCAATAGAAATGATTCCGTGAAGATTTAAGCGAACTTTTACTTTCAACTTAGCCCGCTCGCCAGTGTTAGACTGGAATGGTCCAATCTGTAAGGAATATTAGAATTGTCAAAAAGTTGTAAAGCTTAAGGATTTGGCAAACATTCACACAATGTTAAGCCACAATCACATGAGAAGGATCTAGAAGCAAGTAAATATTTCCCGAATCAAAATTCTCATCCATAGCTGAACTGCATCCGCACATAAAATATGTAAATGCTTGTTTGTGAAACTTTTCAAAGAAAATGATTACCGTGTAACTGCTGATCTTAGCTGGACCTTGCACATCACCTGCATCTGCATATACAGCATCGACATTGAATGTAGCATGTCTATAGAATGTAAGAGATTTGACACTGGGAATTAAATTTCCTTTCGGAAACACCACTGTAGTCTGTTGATTTTCAGCTCCATTCTGAGAGTCAGGAGCAGATCCTTTCCAAGATAATGCAATTGAGAAAGGGAAATTCTCATGAATCTGAAAGCAAAGAAAAAGTTACAATGTTAGTAAAGTATGGGGCAAAAAAGAACATTGCCTCGACGTAAACATAGTAATCCAGAGTCATCCACAACTAACAAAAGTTATCAAGAAAAGTTAGATGGCGTAACTTGGTAGAGTTAAGGTATCTAGGCAAGCTCAACCAATGACATCATTATATTAAAGAAAGTACTAAAACTAGAATCTTAATGAGCAAATAATAGAAGAACCAATTACTAAGACAGTTGTGAACTGTAACAGATTTATACATTTAAACCTTAAATGTATATTAAATGGAAATTGAAATCACATATTAAACCTGCAAGTACAAATGAAAAATGAATTAGTAAATGAATGCAATTGTCCTATCACAGCAAAGAACAAAAACAATTAGTTTCATGTGTCAAATGATGGAACACGTGATAAAATGACACAGACTGGTATCCTAAAGTGAGATATTTGAACAAATCTTACAAAACTTTGTAAATCATACAAAGGAGTTAAATATCCAACTTCAACATAGCTTCTGAAAGAACGGCTAATATAAAGTAAACCATTTACAGAAGCTAGTGCGCCATAAAAACATACCCAGCAAGTGCAATAGCTGGGCACGTAACACAACAACCATTTTATAAAACATTATCCACCAAACTGCCATCTAGAATTCCCCATCATTTCCATGGTAAATCAACAGACACAGGCAAAACAACATAAAAAAATAAACAAGACTGATAAAGAATTAGGAACTCTGTTGGCAAAGCACACAGAAACTGGCAAATACATTTAGTGATAAAAAAGGAGAATGAAGTACAGAAACTTTCTGCTAATGTAATAGCAAAATATCATTATAAAGCAAAATCAAGATTGAAATATCCAATACCTGAAATTCTCGCACTTTGAAAGTGGGACTTAGTATAGCACACTGAAGGGCACAACCACGGGCAACACACTCACTTGCATTCATGGTACGCCTAGGCTCTTTGCCAAAGAACTCTGTCAAAATCTTGATAATAGCTGGAACACGGGACCCTGATCCGACAACTTCAACTGAGTGAATATTCTCCACAGTCAGCCTGGCTTCAGCAAGTGCATTCTCTAATGGCCCTTTGACGCGCTCCAAGATGGGAATGCTGATCTGCTCAAACTCTTCTCTCTTAATAAAACCTCTAACATCCTTCTCATCCATCAGACACTCAATGTTCAATGGAGCCTCAGGGTTTGCACTAAGAACCTTCTTTAGCTTTTCACATGCTGCTCGGAGCCTGATACAAGCCCTAGCATTTTGATACACATCTATCTTGTACTCATCTCTGAACTTAGTGGCAAAGTAATTAAAAATAACTTCATCAAAATCTCTCCCACCAAGAGACCGATCATAAGAATGAGACAATATTTTTAGCTGCCCCTTCTTGTAACCAGCAATACAAACTTGCATGCTTGCATGTCCAACATCAACAAAAGCCACATTAAGCTGATCATTCTCTGGTAAGTCTGTCTTATAGATACCATAAGCCAGTGCAGTGGCAGTGGTCTCATGGAACAAGCGGAGAGGATGCAAACCAGCAATTGTAGCAGCATCTAACATCTCTCTTCTCTGAAGATTGTTGAAGTAAACTGGAATTCCAATGCAACAATCAACAACTGCTGCATTTAGATTCTTCTCTGCAATACTCTTCAGATTGGATAGAACCATGGCAAGGATCTGGGTCGGAGTAAATGCCCTCAGTTCACCAAGGTAGTTTGCATGGACCAGTGGAAACCCATCGGGCCCTTCAGTCACCTTAAACGGAAAGGACTGAATATCCTTCTGTACGTCAGGATCTGAAAATTTCAGACCCAGAAGACGCTTGATCTGAGAGATGGAGTTCTTAGGGTTCATCGTTGAGGACGCAGCACCAGCAGTCCCAATAAAGCGCTGCTTCTCGCCAAAGCAGACAACAGCAGGAGTCTCACGCTTCGATTCATCGTTCAGAACCACATCGATGCCACGCTGCCTAGCTACCGCAACAATGCCGCTCTCATTCCCGACGTCAAATCCAACAACGCTCATTTTAATATATATTATGCAATCTCGAGACCGAAACTAAAAGGTGATCTGTCAGTTAGCAAATCAAAGAACCAATTTTTGGTAAGATGGATATTGGGAAAAAAAAAACACTTCGTCAATAAAAAAACACGAATAGATCTTATTATAGTAACACTGAACTATTGCTCTGGAAATCTAACTACAAGATCGGCCAAACTGGACGCTCCACTGATTCAATTTATCACTAAGAGCAAAAACAGAACGAACGAATGCAACAACCGAGGAAAACAAAGGAAAGATCTATTGAAAAACATCTAAAAGCTTAACTGAAAAGGATAAAAAACGAAGAATCGAGGGGAGTGGATTCAGATCGTACCTCGACTTATCGCCGATCGATATTTCACCAACTTGTCGTCGTTGTCGCCGTTGGAGCTGTTAGGTTTCCCTTGCGCAAGGGGGAGAGGAGGGCAACATAAAGCGCCCGCTGAGACCATGGTGCTTCTTCTAGAACCATCGGCTCCGAGGGACTTTGAGATCAACGGTTCAGATGAACAGAAATCGATCTCACCCGTCGATCGGTACACGTCCCCACTTAACTGGCGGCGGGTAGACGAGTCGCCAGTGCTCCGCCGGTCGGACCGTAGATATGTGCGAAAGGACCACACGGTTCGAGAAGGTTCGATTGGTTGCTCGAAGCGTCAGCTTCTTTATGGTAAATTTTAACAGGATGCCTTAATTTTATTATTATCAAAAGCGTGCTCTTTTCTAACATACTATTTCAGTTCTGTTCATCAAACAATTATAATTAAAATTGCTTAAATATTAATTGAATTACTTAAAATTAATCAAATATTATTAAATTAATTCTGATTAAAACTGTCATAATATAAAGAAGTTAATTAAAATAATTAAAGTTACACAAGTTAATTATTAAATTTTCACTGTTCTTTAGAACGATAGGAACAAACTATCATTTCCAAACAATGGAACAGAACTCTCTTATTTCCTTGTAACTTATCAGGTTTCAACGTGCCTTCAACAGTTGCAAATGCAGACTAGTAAGTGAAGACACACACTTTACATTTCCGCGGCGAAGGATTTGCCGCAACCGCAAGTTTGTGTTGCGTTAGGGTTCTTAAATGAAAAGCCACCGCCTATGAGTGCATCGCTGAAATCTAACTGCATCCCGTATACGAAGAGTAAGCTCTTGGGATCGCATACTGCATCATCAAGCAACACGAGAAACAAACGTTAGTATATCACACTACCAAATTACGATTTGATCTGTTTGAGTCTCAAGTAACAATGAGAATTAAGACCTTCAAGAACTAAAATGCAGAAAGAACGTACCGATCACAAAGCCATTGTATTCTATGATTGAGTCATCAGACCGTGCATTAGCTCGGTTTTCGAACTCCATAGTGTAGGACATGCCAGAACATCCACCTTGCCTCACTCCAATTCTCAAGCACAGATCTTCTTTGCGTTCGGATCTCATTTGATTCAAATGGTTGAATGCTTTATCAGTTAATGAAATTGCAGGAGCAATGCTACCGGATTCTGGAACCGCTGCAAATTATGAAATTAACTTAGACAACGTAAAGAATATAGGTAAAAGAAAACGCCATTGTTCATCTATCGAAAAGGCATAGCAGCACCGAGTACAAAACAATATTATGGACTTGAACTGATAATGTGACGAACAAATTCGCCTGAGGAAATTACCACCAGATTACTTAGATGCTTACACGAAAAGAGAATATTGTGTTGCAATCAGGTCCATGTGAGTTAAATTAAAATTCTTTGATACAAATCAGCAACTCATCTTCTTTTACCTAAATATTAATTAGTGAGGCAAGATGCATTTAGAGAGCATTGTATACCAGTAAACAATAATAAAAAATACAAATGTTCAAATGAAATAAGGGAGTGAGTTTGCAAGGTTATATGATGCTGAGGTTAGAGAACAGTTTTCCTTCAAATTGTTAGATATGAAAAAGGTATTTATAAGTTTACTTGGCAGTGTAGTAACTAAAAAGAAACTAGAAGAAAGGTTACAGAGTCAGGAAGGTTTGCTGTTTTCTGCATAATTTGGATCAATATTGTATCATCACAAATTATTATACAGGAAAACATCTGTGGAATCAATAACAACTTCATCAATACTAGGAATTTTGAATATTCTTTTGATGAGATTACATTATATGCATCCACATATGCACTCCTCATTGATGCAACTATATGGCACATAGCAACACTTTTTACAGCCTTATGGATCCTTAGAAAGATGGGAGGAGTTTTGAAGGATATTGTGATATTAAGATCCCTACAGTGTATTTGGTATCCCATGGAATTGAATTCCAATCGGAATTAGAATTCAATTACATGATTTGGTATCAATTTTCAACAAGAAGTTAGTAGGGAATTGAATTCCAATTCCCTACTAACTTACAAAACCAAT
>JBBPFQ010285776.1:0-16725 GCA_037974815.1 Kaempferia elegans | reverse complement strand
TTTGATATATAAAAGGGATGGCTTTTTGTTTTTTCTTAATAAAAAAGTATAATTTGGAAGGCGTCTTTGTCATTTGTCAATTTATTAATGCTCGTATGAATTATCTTTATTAATAATTTTTTAGTAAATTTATAAATAATCTTATAAATAAATAATTTTTTTACAAATAATTAATCTTATAATATCAAATTTACTAAACTCAAACAAATTTAAAATAAAAAAATAAAAATATTAAATTAAACTTAAATAATTATTTTAGTTGATTTTTAGGTTTGACATACGCTCGGTTGATTATTTTATTAAATAATTTTAAACGTTTAATTGTCTTTTTTTACTGCTTGTGGACTCAGTAGGGGCCATTGATTATCCATCTAAAATTAAGGTAAAGAAGTAGGGTATTAATTCAGGTATGCAAAGTTGATTCGCTATTTATCCCATTTCCGATTCTTAATTTCCTTTTTTCGCTACTACTCTCGTCTTTCGACGGCGGCGGCCGCATCTCCCTGATCCAAACCCTACTCCTTATCCACTGTGCGATCGATCGCCGGCGGAGGGCGGCGGAAGACGATGCGCCGGTGCTCCCACTGCAGCCACAATGGCCACAACTCCCGGACGTGCCCCAGCCGCGGCGGGGTGAAGCTCTTCGGGGTGCGTCTCACCGATGGTTCCATCCAGAAGAGCGCCAGCATGGGGAACCTCTCCCTACTCTCCGGATCCAGCGGCGGCGCCTCTCCCGCCGATGGGACGGAGCCAGCCGCAGGCGCCGCCACTGACGGTTACGCGTCGGAGGATTTCGTGAAGGGGTCGTCGGCGAGCTGCCGCGAGCGGAAAAGAGGTGAGTTTTCCCATACTTCTTGTCCCGCTTAATCATATTGTTATATCATTATGATTGTGTAAAATTGTTAAAAAGATAAAAACTAGTGAAACTTTTCGGTTGATGTTTACAGCAAGAATACTTGTTAATGGTGTTCTTTATCACCTAATTTTGGAAATACTGGAGTAATCTTCAAATAGCATATGCAATATTCACATCCTTCATTTGTATAAGAAACATGGAATAGCATGTTCTGTGTTATGTTGTTGGTGTTATTCTTTGTATAGTAAGTTTTGGTAGCCGAAGGATCCATTTGATTATGATTGTGTTATGCAATTGAGATAAAGAAAATGACAAAAGGCAAAGATAGCTATTCGATGAGCTGAATCAAAGATGTCATTTTATATATCAATAGATCAAGTTGGGGAGCAAACTATCACCTATAATCTTGATTAGGTAAAGGATTCATTGTAAAATGGCCATGTCAATGCTATTTGCATCCATTTTATCTGAAATAGGTATCTTTTAGCTGTTGATTTCATGCAGTCCCTCACTGCCAAGGAGAAAACAGTAACTCCAAATGTAAAGATTTCTCTCTTTTTAGCTATCATCACATCAGTTTTGGACTAACATTTTAGCATGCGATCAGAGTGATGATGAATTTACTGTATTGCATTTTTGGTGTGAAATATATCTATTTTTTATTATTATATTTACAGGTAATCCATGGACTGAAGAAGAGCATAGAATGTTTTTACATGGATTGCAAAAGCTTGGTAAAGGTGATTGGCGTGGCATATCTCGTAGCTATGTGGTGTCTAGGACACCTACCCAAGTGGCTAGCCATGCACAGAAGTATTTTATTCGTAAATCAAATATAACAATAAGAAAAAGAAGATCAAGCCTCTTTGATATGGAAGCTGATGAGGTCTCTCTCTCTCATTCTCTCTCTCTCTCTCACACACACACACACACACACAATTGCACTTATTTCTCATTATTTACTCAATTAGTATGGGCATTGAATTCACGTTAGGGAAAACAATCTCCTCTTAACATATTGGGTTTCTGCAAAAAAATTTAAACTAAGCTTCAACCTTACAAAACTCATTTACTTTGCATAGTAATTTTTTTTCCTGATTGATGACTCTTTTAAACAGATTTATTTTCAGGTAAATTATTTTTGTACACCTAGTCTATTGGTATTCACCATTTTTTGTTTTCTGAAAATCTCCACTTTTGTCTATCAAATGATCTAGTTTTTCAAGGTAAATTATGTTTTGTTTACTGTTATTACATGTACCCCATTAAAGTAGGTTGAATAAGCGATGATGGAGTAGAATTTTGAAAAATGGGGATACATGAATTACCTATATTCTAAGGGGAAGTGCAGATACTCTATGGATTATTTTAACTGAATGCCACTAATAGGCACAACAAGTAACACACCTTGATATTTCTATGTAGAACTCAAATGTAATTGGTCCTAAAGAAAGTACTCAAGATGTTCAAGTCAACGAAGATGATATTGGCAGTCTTTAGTTACTCTTATCTTACATATCTATTGAGCTGAATCTGTGAATTATAATTGTATAATTTTTCCCTCAACACTATAAATATGGTTTATTATTTGTGTTTTTTACATAGATTGATGTTAGTTTTGTGATTTGAAAATAATGTGGGAACTAGAACTCTAGAAGGATCGGTAGCCCATGGATCCATTTATTTCACAGAGGAGGCCTTTCAATCATTTTTGTATTACTTGTGATCGTCATTCATTCTGTTTACCAGCCCCTTGAACCTCAAGCATTTTCAATTTCGCAAGAATCAGATGCACAAAATAGCAAGCCACCTCCAATACCTCCAATTCTGAATGAGGAAGATGAATCAATGGATTCTAAAGTGGAAGTAATTGAAGAAGTGCCGCAACCAGAAGCTCAGCTGCTCACTTATCCTGTGATGTTTCCTGCATATTTTTCTCCGGTTCTCCAATTTCCTTCCTTTTATTGGTCAGAATACAAAGCAAATACATGGGAGCAACAGACACATGAAATTATTAAGCCAACAGCAGTACATTCAAAAACTCCAATAAATGTTGATGAGCTTGTGGGTATGTCAAAATTGAGTATAGGAGAGGCCCTTGTAGGGACAACTTCTTCGTTGGATTTTCTCGGAGGTTCTAAGAGGCAATCTGCTTTCCATGCTAACTGTTCCATGAGGTCTCAAACATGATCCAACTATTTAAACAAGGAGATGAAGTGGCGGTTTGCTCTAAAACTATTTTCCCTGTATTTTGTATATGGCACCATGATCCTAAATACATTGCCGGTTTGTTCAATTCCCAATACTTGCATGCACTTTCCATGACATTTTACCAAGTTCTTCGAATTGGCTAACTAATTTCATCAAATATGTCAACTGTACATATAGTTTCTGTTATTCTTTGCTCTATTTGTTAGTTTGTGCAGACCAATCAGCAACTCCATCTGAATTATATAGGCCACCTTTTCTATTCATGTCTAAATTGACTTCATCGCTAAAATACAATTGTAAAAACTCACGTTGTACTTTCCCCAAGTTGTGACTTATACGAGATGTGGAACCAATGCTCATGTCTATCAACTTTGTTAATATAAAGTCCTGTTTAGCGCACTCAACTATTCTTTTGACTGTTTATGTGGATCTATTTCTGATTCATTCAATTGCTTTGCTCGACAACTAAATGGATGCCCCTTTTGGTAATGAATAATTCTATGATGAATCCTGTTCTTGAACATAAGTTGCTGCGGTTCTTCTTATGAACTATGATGGCGGTAGTTTTATTTTTCAAGTGTTTATGATTTTAGATTCTGATACCTACCATTCGTATGCTAACCTTTTCTGGTCTTAACCAATTTTTAGGTACTATGTGCTATCGGGGGCTTTGGAAGATCTTCCTTTCGCAACGAAAACTTGGAACTGACTGTCCTTACCTTACCTGTTTATGCTAACTGCAAGACTACTACTAATTACCCAATGACATCCCAAGCTTTTCGTTGCCCTCGCGACTGCTAATAATGTACAGCTTTTGCGGTTGAATGTTCGCCCGACGGAGGTACTTCATGGAAGGTCAAGTATCCTTGTGAATTCCATGTGCATATATTAGTTGTTCTTGCGACTATGATATCGAGCAGGATTCATGTAGTATGTTGTCGAGGAAGTTGCAACTCACAACTTGGATCGAAATGTTAGTTGTTTCGAAACTTTTAGTCTGTCACTAGTGTGCTGTAAAATTCGAGTATTTTCGATATTAAAAAAATATAATAAGGGTATTTTTTTGTTGTTTTTTAAAAAATATGCATTCTGATAGTTAGTTTTTTGTTTTACTCTCTCCATGTTCTTGTTTTCCGTATTTAACCTTGCAAATTTCACTACCCAATCGCCTATCGCCACGTGTTGCCCAATCTCATGAACACAATCCTCCCCACTCGACACGTGATAGGCACGCGCTCCTCCCTCATTCGAAACTGCCCTGGTGCTCATCATTAGCCATTAACCGGGCGCCACCGTAATTCCAACCAATCCGATGTCCGCTTCCGCAGCCCAACTTCCCGACTCGACGATCCGTTCGGATCCCCTCCAACCACCTGCATTTAAGTCCCCGATCATTCGCCAGACGGATCCGACGGAGAGGCGGGGTCCACGCGGATTCAAGGTCTTAAACTCCCGATCTATACGATTTGTAGGATCATTTTAAGAAGCGCCATTGGAGAGGATCCTTACCCCAACAGGGCTTCGTCAAATACTCTTCCTTCCAAACCAACGCAGGGTGGGCGTGTGAGCGCGAGATATAGGAGCGTCGAGGAGGAAGACGACGGAGAGGTCGGAGGTGCGGAAGGAAGAGGGTCTCTTGCCCCTGCGCTTGATTTCGGCGGGGTATTCGTAGCCGCAGCAGGAGATTGTGTGCCCGTTCGGGAGATTCCTCAGAGCTAGGGTTTGCGGGGTGAAAGGGGAGGCGCCGAGGCGCTCCTGGTCATCTTAAAGCGCTGATGAGAGCCAGCGGTTACGGGTTCGATTTAGGCTCCGGACGTTGAAGGGGCAACATTTCGTCTCCGGATGGAGGGTGGTGGAACCTTAGCCGCTCTTCCTTTGGTACGTACTTCGTTTCTGTCGTTTTAGTATTGATTCATCAGTTTTGCGGTGGGAAGAGGCGAGTATGCTCGTTTGGGTGCGTCGTCAGTGGCATAATGGGGAGTTAGGTCTTCACGTACTTGGATTGATCCGTTTGCTGCAGGGATTCTTGACTTGTTGCCCTTTTTTCTTTCTCGTTCCTGAAAGATGGACCCTTTGTCACCAATTTTGGACATTGATCTCATTTCTTCAGTTTTCTTCACTGCACTATCTCGTGCGGTGCCATTAATATTGCTCTGGAGTTCTCCTGTGCGCTTCTACTCGCCATGCATACCATTTAAGTTTGTTTGTTATACTTTCTATATATTTTGGATGCCTTGTTGTATTTGGATCATAAGTATTCCTTTGTATGGTTATGCGCTTGATGCATATGACCACTGCTGAATCATATCCAAAAACAACCCTTTTAAGGGAAAATTGATGTTTGAACAAATATGTTGTTTCTTTCTTTCCATTTTTTTTTTTTTGAGGCTTAAGGTCCAATACAGTTATGTTGATCTTGTAATCTCGTTTGCCTATTAAATTTTTTTGTCTGTGCAGATTTTGACACGTTTTTTTTCTTTTTTTGATAACTGAGTTGCTTGCCCACTGTGAATTATACTTAGACAATGTTAGTTAATATTCCTGGACATCATTGTTGCTTGGGATAATGGGCACTACTGCTGTCTCTTTAATTTTGAATACTTCTTAGATGTTCCTTAGACATATTTTTAAAATAATATATGGTTTAATTTTGAATAATATAGTAATCCTGACGTCAATAGATATATGATTGTAAATTCATTTCAATTAAAATTTTACAGCGTGTTCCGATGCTTTTATGCTAAATTGAGAATATAGTGACCGATTCACTTTTTTAGATATTTTTGCTAGTAACTGTATAATTTGATCTGAAATTCAATGAGAATTTTAGCTTGTTGGATAGAACTTTTAAGTTTCAGGTGATTATTAGTGCTTGTAATGATGATTCAAGACTAATATTTTGTCTATAATTGGAATTTTACTATTTGTTGTCATGGGTAATTTTCCCCCTCATTTTACATTTTTAGCTGGCTGTCTTTCCACCTCTTGGATATCATGTGGCAAATCATATTACTGAAACTATTAATTTTTCGTTATTTTGTAATAAATTACATTGGATGGAAATGTTGTGATACCTGATGAGTGTGATGTAACATATTTTAATGGTTTTGAGTACAGAAACTTTTGGCTAAATGCGAAGTTAGTTGCCAAGGAGTGCTCTTAGTGCTAAGAAATTAATTCTGTATTCCAGTCCAGAAACCGTTAGATAAATGGAGTGATGATATATTTTGAATACCCTGGCTTCTAGGTCTCACATCGCTGTTAATTCTCTTTATGTGTGTGAGTGCACGTGTCTTCTGTTTGTTTCAATTCTTGTCACACACACTTTCATTTCAAATGGCTATCATACTTATATTTTTATAGTATTAAGTTTCATCATTTTTTATTTGTTTAATCTTTATAATTATGTTTTCCTGCCAATTTGGATTTTGGTTTATAAAAGTTGTGCTAGATCATTTCAGGGGTTTATCCATGGATTGTGATGATAGTGACTTTCAAAGCCAGAACTTTCAAATAATTGGAGAGGAAAATGATGGGTTTCCCCAAAGTTTACAATCATATGATCCTCCAAAATTTGATATTGATGATCACTTTCAGTCTCATTTAAGGTTTGATAGTTTAGCTGAATCACGGCTTTTTCTTGGCATTCAAGGTGAAGAAAACAATTGGATTGAGGAGTTTTCTCCTAGGCATAGCGCAGCAGAATTTGGTTCAAGTGCTTTGCAGACTTGTTCCATTACAGGGAACGACGTTTGGTCCAATACTCCATCTGAAATTGCACAGATGCTAGTAAAATCTATTGGAGATAATGAGGTAAATCCACAAAACATGAATACAGGGTCAGAATCACATGCAATAGAAGACTCTGCTAAAAATACTCTGGGGTTGAATGAAGATATAGCTACAGCCAACCAGCATGGGGTTTCACTCCAAATTCCCAATAATGAAAAATCAGAATCTGTCTTGAATATAAATTCGCCTGACCAAAAGTATCATTCTGTTGGGGAGGTGGTTGCTTCAGAATCCACAGTTAATGAAGAGGTGGTTGCTTCAGAATCCACATTTAATGAAGAGGTGGTTGCTTCAGAATCCACATTTAATGAAGAGGTGGTTTCTTCAGAATCCATAGTTAATGAAAAATTAGCTTCTTCATCGATTGAGGTACCTAAAGCATGTTTAGTTGCTGATGAGCTTCTTGAGGTGGTTCAGAGCAAGGACCAGTTGGATAATTCATTAGTGATTAGTTCATTTGTTGATTGTGGCTATGCTATAAACAAGGGTTGTGAGACGAGTTTAATTTCTGTTCAAAGCAACATTCAGAATCATCCCTTGCCTTTATTCACCGATAATGCAAGTACTAAAACAAGTAATCTGGAAAACTTATTAGTAACAGAGCAGAAGAAGGAAGACTGCCCTGCGGTTAATGTGAATAAGAGCTCAGAATCTCCTGAAACTGAAAACAAACAGAGTGATACATTTCCTAATTTTCATGGTGAACATGAACCGAATGATCACAATTTTCAGGACGACACTCTTAATAATAGTATTTGTGTTATTAAGGATTCTTCAGGAATGGCTCCGACGATCGATACTCTAATGTTGCCAAATGAAGGGTCTCAAGCTGTGCTCTCTGAGAACTCTGGGCTACTGGAAGCTATTGCTTACCAGGTAAAATCTTTGAATAAAGACGTAAAGACAGAGGATAAAAGATCAACTGACACTAGTCAGTTACCATCTTTAGCAGAGGAAGATGGAGAGAAATTTGTTGAGGTTGTCATTGAGAAGGGAACTGAACTCTGTGATATAGCAGCGAAACCTCTCAATTCTTCTGCCTTAGTGCTTGAGGAAAGTCAAACGTTTTGTTCTGAGGAACAGAGAGATCTTGATGTGTCCAAAAGAGTTATTGATGACAACAAATGGAAGATAGAGTTTTCATCTTCAGTGCAAACTGAAATATCTGCAGTTGAGGTTGATACTGGTTCACAAATTCATCCTTTAACCACCCATAGCTTGGATATTATGCAGAAAGAAAATATTGCTGACAATGAATGCTTATTTACTGAAAATTCCGATAAGTTGAATGGCGCAGAACTTACTTTTGTCAACAAACCTTCTTCTTTGCTGGAGGATACAGAAAATAAGACCTCTTCCTCTCATGAGAAATTGGATCCATTGAGCAAGACTGTTTGTTTGGTTGCTGAATCAAATGTGGACATTAGTCATTTGGAGGAAAAGGATAACTCTACACATTCAGGTGGTTCAAGTGACAATGATTTTAAGAATCACTCTCCCACTACTGAGGCTACACAATTATCTGCATCTGAAACACAGGACCATGGTATCATGATGGATATTGATGAGACATCAATCAAGGACCAAGCAGGTAATATATGTTTGTGGTCTTTTTTTCTTGTAGTCATTTTTAATTTTAACTGGGTAAAAAGACATTAGTGCTTGTCTGTGATATCTTATAGTGTGTGGTCGTGCCTCAGAAGTTATTAATTTTCTTTCCTCAAACAATTCAGAAAATACCCAGCTGCTACACTCTGAGGTTGAAGTGATAGTAGAGGAGAAAGACGTGATAGTGTCATCCATTCCAGATTCACACTCAGACGGGAAAGATGTACAGGTAGATTCCCTGTCAGTTGTGAAATGTGTCACTGACAGTGAGATATTAGGAGAACCACATGCGATACCAGATTCAGATGTGAAGGGCCCATCAGTGGAGAGTTTTTCTGATGGACAAGGTACCTTATCTGCTGACCTGCTGTGATGTTTCTTTTAATTGATTATGTTCAACTTATGAAGAGAATTCTGCTTCCAATTCGAACTTAAACATTTACAGTACTCTGGAATCTTAAGATTATCCTTTCTGTTCATCTATTATAACTTACATCCTGTTATCGTTTGCTTGACAGAATTAGATTATTTGAGCTTTGGTCTGTATACTAATTATACAATTTAAACTTCCTAGTAAATGCCTAAATTTGATCAATTTAGTTGATGTGCACTGGGCTGCCCCTTTTTATAGTCGAAGTGCCTTTTCTCTTAGTGTCAAAGTTCTAGATTATATTCAAAAGTTATATATATATATATATATATATATAGCTGATATTCAAAAGTGCGTATGTACATAAATGTTCTCAGTGCACAACATTCAACAATCAACATCATTAGTATTTTTCATATGCTTATAGCATGTGACGCAGAACAGCAGAAGAACAAAGATACGATCCTCACCTAGAGGAAAGTCGCCTATTCTCACCTAGAGAAAAAGGAAAAATTCTTGACTGCATTATTATGTCTTATTTGTGTTAAAGTTACACAGTGAGTTGTTATCTCTGTTAAAATTAAGGTTTTGTTTCACCCAAGGTGAGATGAGTGAGGTTCATATCTTGTCTAAAATAATAATCTTTTGCATGTTTTCTTGCTATAGCCTTATAGATGGTCATTTTACTTCATCTATGCATGTAGATACACAATTTTGTAGTTAGTGTTAGTGCACTCCATTGAAAGCCAGTTTTTATCATGTAAAAGATCTATTTGCAGTTGATACGTCAAATATTGGCACAAATGGCTTTTCTCAGTTGCCTTTGCCTGAAAGTAATCTCAATTCCTGCTCCTTTGACTCTCAAGGTGGAAAGCCAAGTTCATATGAAACAAATTGTGGTTCACCAACTGTTATTAGTTGCAGTGAGTGGAACATTGAGGAAAGGAGTAGCACACAATATAGAGAAAGGAATAGTTCATTGCAAAATCTTTCAGGCCCTTCTTTAGAGCCATTAAAGTTTGATAGTTTGGAAGGCACTGTTCAAGATTCCAAAATGAGTACCTTAGGTAATGATGGAAACTTCACGTTTATAGTCCCTCTGGATAAAAGTGATCCTCCAGAAGACAGCAAGAAGAATCAGGAATCCATCTCCCAAATTCAGTCCTTAGAACAGCATCAGGTGATCATTTTAATGCATTCACATTCAAATATCCATTTGCATTTGCTACCATTGGCCAAGATGTACAACTAATTGTAGCATATCTTTCTCAAGTGTAGATTTCTAAGGAGATTTCTCAGGAACATGCAAGTGAAACTGTAAAAGAAACTACTAGCAATCCTAGCATGAGTGTGGAAGACAAAAAGAAGAAAGTGTCTGTTCGTGGAACTAGGAAGGCAGGCATTTCAAAAGGAGATGCTGATGAGAATTCACAAGAAAAACATTCTAAAGGAAGCAAAAGGACACCACGTAGTACCTCTAGCAGAGCCTCACGAAACAAAACTGGCAAAGAAGATGTACAACAATGTCTCTATATTGATTCTGATACTAAATCTTCCTGTTCTCCAACTGTTCAAACATCTAATCTGCCAGACACGAGCTCATCATCTCCTCCACTATTTCATCAGCCTTTCACAGATTTACAGCAAATACAATTGCGCGCTCAAATATTTGTCTATGGATCTCTCATGTGAGTTGCAGACATTTCATTATCATTCCTTTCTTTATTATTTAAGTATCTGATTCTTTATTATTTGATTTAGCTGATTATATTTATGTTATTCTACCTCTTTCAGACAAGGAGTGTTGCCAGATGAGGCTTGCATGTTACCAGCCTTTGGAGGAACTGGTTAGTGTTCTGAAAAAGTTGGTAAATCTTTGTCAGTCATTCTTGACTGATCTGAACTGTTTTGCTTAATTAGATGGAGGAAGGAGCTTATGGGAGAAAACATGGTGTGTTGCTTCAGAAAGGTTTCATAACCAGAAATTACTAACTAGTAGTTCAGGTACTCCTTTGCTTTCTCATTCATGTGGGTTTTCATTGAACATAGCAATTGCATCTTTGAAAGTTATTTGATAAAGTTGTTACTATTTTGGTTGCAGAACAAGGTGTCAGCTGCAGCCCTCTTTCAAGCAAGGTTCTTAATTGCTCTTCTGGTAGGAGGGACAGTAAAACCCCAATTGCAGCTACAAAAAGTTCCGTTGTTTCTTTCCAATCACCATTCCAGAGTTCATCAAAGGATGTTTTACCCTCAAATATCACAAGAGGCACCTACTTGGAATCCAATCAATCTCTGTTGCCATTACATTCATATCAAAATTCTCAAATGAGACCGCACTTAACCAATTCTGCACCTTGGTTTTCTCCTAGTCCTCACCATGCTTCCTGGGCTGTTCCATCACAAAGTTCACCTTTTGATTCTGCTGCACAGCATTCTTCTGCAATAACTTCTGAAATAGCTCAAGTAATGCCTGCAAGAGACTCTTCTAAATCTCTTGCAGCAAATTTGCAGCTTACCTCTCATGGTGCCTTGCTGCCTCATCAGGATACTCCATGTATTTCTTCTTCATTGCCAAGTCAGATTCAAAATAAGGAAGCAACTCCTGCAGGAAATAAAAACCCTTCAATTAGGGACAAATCCAGAAAGAGGAAAAAAAATTCTGCATTAGAGGAGCCTGCATTGAATATTTCTGCTACCCAACCTCAACGAGATTCTGCTTCTGCCACTTGTATCGCTAGTAATCTGCCTAGTTCTTTATCCTTTCCTCTATCATCTAATTCTCTAAGTCCTAATGCATCCGCTGGCTTTGTTTCAACTACATTTCAAGCACCAACTATTCCTTACTACCAAATATTGGGCAGTAATTCTCAACAGAATGTCCTCTCAAAAGAGACCTGTACTCATATTGAGCAATCAAAAGTGCAAGCTGACAGTGCTTCTGGTTATGCTGCCACTGCTGTTAAGTACAGCCAAACTATTTGGGAACAGATGACTGTTCAGAAGTCAGGACTTGCATTGGAGGTCGAAAGGAAACTTGCCTCTGCAGCTGTTGCAGCTGCAGCAGCTGCTTCTGTAGCAAAGGCAGCTGCAGAAATTGCCAAGGTTGCATCTGAGGCTGCAATACAGGCTAAGCTGATGGCAGATGAGGCAGTTAATTCATCATATGCTGAAAACAATACTCTAAACACTGAAAATAGTCTTGATATTGGAAAAAGTTTGCTTAACTTACCAGTTAATGACAAAATTAATGGTCTTTCAGTTATTTCTGCTGCACGAGAGGCTACAAGGAGGAGGGTGGAAGCATCCTCTGCAGCCATGAAGCGGGCTGAAAACTTGGATGCCATACTGAAAGCTGCAGAAATGGCTGCAGAAGCTGTGTCCCAAGTTGGAACGATCATTGCAATGGGGGACCCTCTGCCATTGTCAATAAGTGAATTAGTAGAAGCTGGACCTGATGATTATTGGCAACGTCATCGTATGACTATGAAAATTGATTCTGAACCATATTCACAGGCCAAGAAAAATTCAGGTTTGCATGTAGCAAGTGACCATGAGTTACACACAAAACAATCAGCTGAATTATTGCCATCAGATCATAACAAGAATTCAAATTCTATGCCTCCTGGCAATCAGAAATCCATACTATTTGAGGAACATTATGAAGGTGCGCAACTTGTGAATTTCACAATATACTACAATTGTTTATGACATACTTTCTGCAGTTGTCTAGATTCACCTTTATATGATTTGCAGAGCATGAGTTACAAGGCAGGGAAAATATTGTTTCAACTGAAACTGGAAGCAGTCCTATACAAGGAAGTACCATTCAACCAGGCTCCCTTGTTGAGGTATACAAGTCTGGGGAAAGGATCTTACAAGCTCGGAATGTTTAAATATTTTGACCTTTTATATTAAATAAGATCTTCAAATTATTTATTTTAAAAAAATATTACATTTTAAAAATATCTCTATTAAATTAGATCTTTAAATTATCTATTTTCCTTTTTTTGTTGGCCCTGATTCTCATACATTAGTTAAAATATGGCTTTCAGGATGATGGATTCCAATTTAAGGAATGGATCCTAAACCCTCAAATAGTTAACCCATTTGTTTACTTCCTATTGATATATGGAAAATGGAAGATCTAGAAAGCCTCCTCAACTGCAACACCTTGTTTTTGTGGCTGAATGGCTGCTTTCTTGAAACCTGGATTTCGACAACACAACCTACTTTAAGATGAAAATTTACTTCGTTGGAACCACATCTCCTTGGAAATTATACGTTCATTTTCTCTTTTTCTGACACTGGACAAGATACTTAGGTTGTAGCTGAAGAAGGTGGCCTTCGAGGAGCTTGGTTTTCTGCATTTGTCCTTGATATCAAAGATGGTAAAGCATATGTGCAGTACAAGGATCTTCCGTCTGCTGAAGGTACAAGATTGTTACTTGAATTAACATGGAGATCACATTATCACCTAAAATTATTTTATTTAACGGTCACCCGCTCCTGGGGAAAAAACAAAAATCTGAATTTGGTTGTGTGTATAAAAGGAAAGGAAATTAGAATATGTGATGATTATTTTTATCTCTGATTTAATGATAATAAACTTTCTAGTAATTTAAGCTTGAATGCGAATTATCCCAATTCAGCTCATGACAAGCTCAAGGAGTGGATACCACTTGAATTCAAAGGTGACCAACCTCCCAGAATACGTGTAGCACATAGCTTAATGGTTGGTATGCCAGAAGGAACAAGGAAGCGGCGGAGAGAGGCTCTAGGCAATTTCAATTGGGCAGTTGGTGACAGGGTAGATGCATGGATGCGTGATGGGTGAGTTTAATTTATGCATTTTGCATATTTTTAAAAAAATATTTGTTAATTTAAAGATTTATTCATAAAACATCAACAAGCCATAGTAGTCTCAACTTTTTTGGGCTGGATGCACTCTCCTCGTTTCTCCATAGAAAATATCATAACAAAATTTTTGAACTGTTGTTGTCAACCAAGTACTGTTCTATTCTCCCAAATTGTTCTATTACTAACTATATATATATAAAGCAAGTATATTTTGACTGTTTACTGGACAGTTTTCCCATATTAGCTGCCAAAAAGAAGACACAGGCAGGGTGGATAATTTTCCATCTTTAAGATTTTGACTTTCTTAGGATTACTTTTCTCTGTGCTTAATATTCCATTTGCTTGGCAGATCTTTATGAGTACTACTTTAATCTATTTTTGTTCAAGTGATTTCCTAATGCTATATTATCATATATACTTGGTAATCATGAAGTAACAGTGTCTACTTGTATATTCAGTTGGTGGGAAGGTGTTGTCACTGAGAAGAATCCAGATGATGAAACCAAGCTAACTGTACACTTTCCAGGTATGTTTGTACTGCAAATTGTTATGTTTTTCTTTCCTTGAGTTTTCTTTTGGTTAAAATTGCTTGTAAAGAAGGCAGCATTTACCATTTAGCAGTTTAATGAACTAATGATGGTGTGGTTTCACTCTGGCTCTTCTTTCTGCAGCAGCAAGGTTGGTTTGTTAAAGAGAGAACACATATTCAAAATATTATTTACTGTATAATTGTCAAGGATATAAATATAGGAATTTGCCTCTTTACTACCAGCTATAGATTTTGGGATAAGAGGATAGCCAATCAAATTATAAGACGAGATTGTAGTAGGAGGTCCATTTCTCCAAAACTACATGTGTCAAAAAAACAATCATCAATTCATATGTTGGTTTGAGCCAATCTAGCGAAGTATACACATCCACGGTACATTAACAGATATCCATGGAACACTTCTTAAAAGTTCCTGTTACTCATATGCATTTATGCACATCCAATTCATTCTATGATTGGTTGTTTAACCTTTACTATTCTTCAATTGTATAAAATATTTATATAACTATCCTTAATCCTTATCTGTTATTCTAAGTGCAACTTCAATATATTGATTTTTTTTTTCATTTATCTGTAGGATATCATTTTAAAATTACATTCATTTACTGGGTTGTCATTTTTTTTTAAATTTTGTTGAATAAATTTAAATCAGGGGATGATTCCTCAGTTGTTCGAGCTTGGAACTTACGACCTTCACTTAGTTGGCAAGATGATCAATGGATAGATTGTTCTAAAGAAAAAATCACTCTTGCAACCTATGAGGTATTTTATTTTAACCTTTCTCAGCAATGTCTTATGTTGTGTTTTTTTCCTTGTATTTCCACTGCTAACTGCTAGGCATTTGCATCCTTTTAGATTATCTTTCTGTTTTATTTTTATTTTTATATTTTGGGGGTTTGAAATGTGTCATTCTGTTATCCTGCAATAGGGAGATACACCCCAGGAGAAACGGCGAAAGCTTGCGCAATTAGATAACAAAAATAAAGAAGAAATAATTGAGGGGGGATCGAATACTTGCACAAATGACTCAAGCAAACTGGAAGAGACAAACCAACTTAATTTATCAGCAAAGGATGCAATATTTTCCATGGGGAAGAATGTTGGTGATGGTAATAACAATGATGCATTTAAGGTCAAACGGGCAGGCCTTCAGAAAGATGGACCTAAGGTGGTCTTTGGTGTTCCTAAGCCTGGAAAGAGACGCAAGTTTATGGAAGTTAGCAAACACTACACAGCTGATAAAATTGACAAAACAGCTGAAAGGAGTGATTCGATAAAGTTTGCAAAATATTTGATTCCCCAAGCACCCCAGCCATGGAGGAATAGCTCGAAAGTAGACACTAAAGGAAAGCAAGGCACCAACTTGAATACCAGAGTCCTCAAATCTTCGAGGTCACAGAATGCTCAGACTAAAAGTACTGTGGGTAAGGATAAGTCAGTTACCAGTGCTTCTATCTCAAATGGAGTTGAAGTGAGTCTTAAAACTTCTTTTAGCACCGGAGAGAAGAAAAGTTCATTAGAAGTTGGTTCTCTTCCACATTTTATTGGTAAAGTAGATGTTGCAGTCCTCGGGCCCTCTGTGCAGCATGTCCCAGGTATGTCAGCACCCAAGAAGAAATCCTCTTCTCTTGAGGTTGAAATAGGTGGAAAAGAAAAGGGTTCATCTGTTGTGGACCAGTCATCCAAATCTGAAGTGCAAGGTTCTGAAAATATTGTAAAAAGATCTGCTGATGTTACTGAACCCCGGAGATCGAATCGTAGAATTCAGCCAACATCAAGAGTGAGTTTTCTGGCTCTTTTTATTGTACTTTCAAATTATATAATATCTTTGTTTGCTTCATTTGTTTAGAGTATAATTGAACCGTTGTTTTCTTTACTTTGAGATGTACAATGAGGAATGCTCGACTTCATATGTAGACCTATCTTGCTATGCTTTTCCCACATGTTATCCTTTCTAGAACTTCAGTCTCAAATCTTAACTTGCATATATGATATATAGGTTATGAAGTCGACTTGATGACAATTTGATGGCGTCTTAAAATTAGACACTGATCTTAACACATTATGTTATAGTGACAAGCTCTAACTGGTCAACTGCTCTGAAATTTTAGCCTCGTTTTTTCAAATTGGTGGCTATAGTCAAACACATCATAGTATTATGCATGACCTGTCGAGTCATCCTGCTAATATGTTGCTAGTTGTATTATAGTTGACTCATGTTAGCAGTGACTTGATGAACATTTGTTATACACTCACTAGTTACATTGTAATCATTCCTTGTTATCTTATGATTACTAATCATATCTTAAATAGAAAAATAAATGCATAGACCACCATATTGGTTAAAGGTTATCCATGCAAATTGCCTTTTTAGTTTGATATACAAAAGGAAAGTTTGTTAGTGCATCATGTCTCATGTTTCACATAGTGCACTAACTTTCTCACTGGCTGATCGAAGAACCTTTTGCTTTATAGGGCCTT
>JBBPFQ010284678.1:0-16725 GCA_037974815.1 Kaempferia elegans | reverse complement strand
AGTGTGCTAACAAGTAACAACTATAAAGTATGAGCCTGTAACTTCTATAATAACGTCAAAATAAAAATATCTTTGAAAAATAAATGTATAATGGTGAATTAGGATGCCCAATTATTCTAATAATAAAGGATGTATTTTTTATTTTACTCAATTTAAAAAAAAATAAAATATTATTTAAAATACATGCATCTTGTATTATGCATAGAAATAAATAATAAAAACATTTTTATTTACCGTGACACAAAAAAAAATTTATGCTTGCATGTAAAAAAAATGTATTTAATAAATTAGATTCATTAGCAATTGATGCAACAATTTAATTTTTGGCTAAAGTGAAAATTTAGGAAGAATTAATAATATTTTGACTCACTTGGATGATGTCATGATTCAAAGGGCCCCATGGTGCAGTGGTAGACTATTCATGTAATCTTAACGCGTAGTTTGATTCTTAACTATGATATATTATAAAATATTTTTCTATAGTGGAATGATAAATTTAGAATGTTGGGATGTTAATTCATCCACCATTAATATTTTCAAATTTACTAGGATGGTTGATGAAATATCTTTATAGGACTAAGAGCGTGTTTGACTGATCTCATAAGCTCTTTAAATTTAATTAGTAAAATTTTTTACAAATAAATTATAAGTTGTTTGATTGTTTATAAACTGAGACCTTATTTTTTTAAAAAAAATATTTTAACAATTTACTTCTCTAAAATATCCATATATATTTTTATTAATTCTCATCTTATCCTCCACATATCTTTAAGCCCTAATTCATAAACCTCTTTCTACGCCGACTTCTTTTTTGAGTACATTATGTCATCTTCTCTTTCTAAGACATGAATTCGCTGACACTCCCTCTCTCTCTATATATATAGGGATTTGATATGTTACACCCCTTTTGCCGCATGACCCGTGAGCATCTAAATTTTTTTTTCTTTTTGTATTTTTTTTTTTACTAATATTATAACCCAACTCCTAAACTATAAAAACAAATTATACAAGTTTATAAACTATTTTTAATAAAATTTGCTAAACACTCCCTAAGCCGGTCATTTTAAGATTACTCGGTTCGAATTATCGGATACATATATGATGCTTAATAAAAAATAAATAAAAGGTTTTGCTTATAAATTATCGGAAACATGAGGGACGAAAATGAGAACACGTCATTTTCATCCCTCATGTTTCCGATCAATAGTTGAAACAAGTTTTTCGGTCATTTTTAACAGTAATTTGGACGGAATGATGAATTTAGAAAAATGTTCGAAAATCAGAGGATTAAATTGGGTTAAATGAAGCATAAGGGATGAAAATGAGAATACGTCAAAAAAATACTTGTTTCACTTCTTTATAAATAAATTAAAGAAAGTCAATAAATAGGACAAAAAATTAAAAGAAAACGCACCGACCGATAGCTCGTGCCATTGTCGCTAATCTGTCTTTGGTTCGTTCCTCTGGTAGCTTTAATTGTTGATCGAGCATCCATCAAGTGCCACAAGTAAAGTAGTTAGCCTTCAAGTCGAGCTCGTGATAGATCAGCAGTGTGACTGTAACATTGAAGATTTTATTTAACCGTGGAAGGTTACAGTCAAGATAACTCTTCGAATTTCTCCCAACTTATGACCTGGACTACGTATTCAATTTATTCGATCCTACAAAAGTTTTTATCCATTTATGATAAATTCAGAAATACTCGTGATCAACCACCCAACGGCTCAACATCTTAAATCTGTCATTACACTTTAAAAAAAAATCTAATAGTTGAGAATTAAATTATGAAAGTTTAGAAGACTATTTAGATTCCCCCTAATGCTGGTTCCATAGGTCAAATTTTTTAGTCCCTACATGATAGACTGATGGTTAGTACGTGAGGTGTTACCACTAATAATATTTGGAGATCAAATTATGGCGAAACCAAGTGTCTGCCTTCCCTTATGCACTAGTTACTGTTCTGGCTAGTAGCCTCTGTGATTTACCTCCTTCGTGTTGACCCTCGGATAGATTAGCAGAGGTACTAGGACAAATAAATCACATTTTATAACCAATAGGTCAAATTTTCGAATGTCAACTTTTATGTCATATATTAAATGATGTTGTTTGACTTGGATCGTTCATTTAGAAATTTAAATTTGTTACCTGTAGAATCTATAATCGGTAAAATCATGGATAAAAAAAAATATTATTTAGGACCTTTTAAGAGGCTCCAACCACAATTTTACTAATTTTTATATTTAAGATATTTTTAATATTTTGATTTTACAACTAGATTTTGAGACATATATAAAAATCCTATTTACATATTTTAAGAGTATTATTATTATTATCATGGACGGATTTAGGCGAGAGTTAGAGTGGGCTGAAGCCCTCACCTAGAACTATAGAAGAAGGAGGAGCCATGGAGGTTGCAGTGGGGCTGGCTTCTCTCAGTCCTCACCGAGCAACGGAGTTCCAGTCATGAGCGGTGAGCCATGACCCGTGTCTAGGGAAATGGAGAAGAAGAAGCTTTTGTCTTCGTCGTGCGCCTTCATTTTTATTTTATAAAGGAGTTAGTTCCACTAACTCCTTACAAAAAAAAATTATCTTATTAAACTAGTAGAAATTATCTCAGAATCCGTCCCACCCCTCCAACAATCATATATCACCAAGTGTTAATCAATACTTCAATAAGCAATCCTCTAATAGTATTAATTTATTATTTTATCATTTTTATGATGTGGAATTGAAGTATTTATTATTAAATATATTTATTTTTTTTGTAAAAAAAAAATATTAGCCTTCATTAAAAATTATCTCTAGATCTGTTCCTAATTATTATTATTATTATATATATTAGCCATTAGTCTTCGTCTCTGTCTCCGTGTCTATCCTAGAATGTCTTTTTTTATTATTTTCTGATATATATATAAAATTCCTTATTTGTTTCCTCCGTGGCAAGGAAAGGAATCGCCCTCCACTGACATTCGCTCCACTCCTAATGGCGAAGCTGCAACCGAGCGCCGGCGCCCTCGTCTTTCTTGCCTTCCTCCTCAGCGTTGCTATCGTCACCCCTGCTTCCTCCGGCGGGGCGTCTGGCGCGTTTCCCCTCGGCTGGAACTCCGGCTGCCGCGGTTCCATCGCGGACTGCCTCTCCGGCGACGAGTTCGACCTCGGATCCGAGGTGAGCCGCCGAATCCTGTCCACCTCTGGATACATAAGCTACGGCGCCCTCAGGCGCGACACCACCCCCTGCTCCCGCCGCGGTGCCTCCTACTACAACTGCCGCCCCGGCGCCCAGGCCAACCCCTACTCGCGCAGCTGCTCCACCATCAGCCAGTGCCGTGGATGAAGGGGGAAATCCTAGATCTCTGCTCCGATATGGGAAAGAGGGATTTTTGTGGAAGAAAACTGACGAATTTGGTATGTAGTAGTTGGTCCTCGTGTTCGATTTTTAAAATAATTCTTATTCTTGCTGGTATGAACTGATGCTATTGCTGTATTAACGGTGTAAAAATCATTTTCTGTTAAAATTCAGTTTCCTTTCCTTCTATGCGCTCCAACCATTTCGCTTCCTCTAGATTTATTTGGTTAATCTTTCCTGGATTTCTTGCTGCTTCTAGCTATGAAACTGCATTGCTTGTGTTGGAGTTCACTTTGATCTTCTAATGGTTAGTGGGTTTTGAGTTGAAGTTCACCTCGAAGAGATGAGAGAAAAGGAATTGGGATAGTTGAAACAAACCTATGCCTCACCTTGGTTGATTTGTTTATGCATCTCTAATTATTGGTAGCACATTGAGCTTGGTAAGGGTAATGGGAGTGAATTATTGGCATTTAAGAAGAATCCATTGATATTGTTGATACCCTCTCTGATCTTTAAGAGAATGACCAAGATTTCCTTGTAGCCATTAGGAACCACAAGGAAATTTAAAGCATGAGAAAAGCAAAGATAAAGGCAAGGGGACATGGCATTGAAAAGTTTGTTGCATAAGTTATTATTGAATTGTTTGTGACTGTACGACAGCTTTAATAGTGGGGCAGATACAATTACTTGAAGTACTTGCTCTGTGCCCAACTTGACATGGCATGTAATGCGAGTTTATATGGTGCCCATGACTTGTGTTTAGAGAGATTAAAAGCTGTGACTTATAACTTCCAGAACTTCAAATTTTTACCTTGTAAAGTTCAATAATTGTGTTTTACGTGGTGCTTTTAAGTAATATTGGCAACCACCTTCACTGCATGTGTTATCAAAGGAGATTCTGAGCAAGCTTTTGTTTTTAATTCTTGTTGAGTTGTAGCTTGCTAGTATTTATCTCACTGTTGTAGCTTTTCATTTACCTGTTTGACAAAATCAGGGATTTGAAATTAAGGACCTTATCAAAGATGTTAAAGAGTAAGATACTGCAATTTTAGTTTGACTTGCTACTAGTCAAAGTAGCTTCTTTGTTCAGTGAGAATATGCCTTGTTATGTTTTTCCTATTAAAAAGAACAGAAAAGGTATGATACAGCTGTTATCTTTGCTGTTGGTGGTGACTCCTGATCAAAGAAAAATCATGATATAGCTATTAAGTTTAATGCTGGTGATTCTTGTTCCTGTTTCTTTTTACTATAAATATGGACTCAGTTCATTTGCCCATCAATCTTCACCTTACTTTCAATTCTATTGTACTCGAAGAGGAAATACTTGTTTGTTCATTACCTTGGTTTCCAAGTCCATTTCTATGAGAACAAAGCATAGCTTGATTTGCCCTATTCAATGGAGGATGAGAAGGGTCCATTACACAGAGGTCTTTTACTTTGGGCAAAAATCAAATCACTTCTGTATTCTATCAAATTTATCCTTTTATTCCATCTAATGAGTCTGCCTAAGCATACTCGTATACCCGGTTTCAATCTAAATTACTATATTAGTCGTGGTAAAAATATATACTATTATTTCCAAAACTTGGGGGGAATGGCAAACCTAGGAAAATTATGAATGGCAAATTAAATTTGTATATTTTTATTAAAGAAATAAATAAAACTTGTTTTCTCAGTTACTGAGAATTTTCACTTAAAGGTGCCATTAATAATTTAGCAAGGTGGTTAATTCAATAGAAATTATACTGTAAAAAATTAAATGAATAAGAACAATCAAACTAAGACTTAGATTTTACTTGATTTAAAAATTGTGTTCCTATTTTATGGGGTATAATTCTTTTGTGATCACTGTTGAATGCATCATTATATTTTTTTTTACTTTCTTGGATAATTTTAAGAAAGGATAGAAACCTTATGTCACGGAATGCTAGTCTCTTTGAATATTCTTCTTTAACCCTTTTTGATAGTCTTCCTCTGCCTTTTCTTATTCTTAACTATTCACTGGTGTATGATAACCGTTTGGCCATCCAATTATTATCGTCCAATCTTTTTCGTATCAATGATTCTTTTTTTTTTTTTTTAATTATAACATCAATTAATTAAATTTTAATATGAATGTTCAGTTGACTCAACTAAAAATGGAAACATTTAGTTCATTAATTAATAAATGATCGACTCAGTCATTATTAATTGATTAGATGATATTATTAGTCAATTAACTCCAAACTTAATCCAAAATAGAATTATTCTACTTATTATTTCTTTGAGCAAATCAAATTTTCAACTCAACCATCAATTAATTGACACACTTTTTTTATTTGACGTCAGGTATCTAAGTTTTTGATCTGACTAATCTGAGGATGATCAATTTGGTCTTACCGAAAATTTGCACTATATATAAATCGGAAAAGCGAATGGCATGTGGAGAGTCTCAGTCTGACAGCATTTTCGGATCCATCCTAAAAGTGAAAGTTCATCTAAATTGAAATCAATCCTCCGTGATTTGAAATCACCTCTCTAAGCTACTCATCCTTTAAATGAACTCAAGTCATCAGCTTGCTCCACATGTCATCTTTACGTCTTCACCAACCTAATTCGCCATTTCCGACACAGCTGCACGCCTGCACCTAATACTAAAAAACAAAAAACCAATAAATCTTTCTCTATATCTCCGCATGACATTTGCATTTCAAGTTTACAAATTCGAAGATGGCAATCTTATGAGCTTTTACTGAAAGGGGCGTGTAAAGCAATTGCTGCAAATTATATAGAACATTGTTCAGGCGCATCCTGCTGCAATATTCGAATTGATATTAAAAATAACAACCTGGTTAGATAACCAGGCCTATGTAACCACTATTATTTCACAACACAACACTTTGCACGCATCCTCACCATTCATATACGCACATAAAAGTAGTTTGGAATAAACAACATATCATAAACAACATGATCAAGGATTCAACCGGATGGAACGTGAAACGCCGCACACTCTCCGTCCATGCACCTTCCACCCAGCCAGAAGGCCTCCGAGCCAATGCCCAGTTTAAGAAAGGCAAAAGCTTCTCGTACGGGTGGCTGGTTCTTGTGGCCTACCAGAAAGAATAGCAAAGGGAGGAAGTCCCAAAAAAATGGACGCTGATAGGAAAACTATTTGGGAGCTTTTTTCCTGCTCAGAATCTCGTGTTCTTTAAGGCGTTGCTGGAATCTAGCTAGCCGGGCCTGGAGGCTGACCAGCCCAGCAGCTTTGCGTGAAAGAACAAAGTTAAGCTGAGTCACGTAGTTGTCAATAAAACTACCTGGTTGATCGATTTCAGCCAACAAATTCATTTCCTGCAATGAAAATCAAACCCAGTTAGAGCAACAGATATACGTGAACAAATATGAAGCTGCCTCTCTGGAAAGCATTGTCAATGCAGATTATTGTGGCCATACGAATAAGCCAGATATAAAGTATAAAAACGTTGAATGTTTAGTGAGTTTTATTTGTACAGGACAATAAAACATCCAAGCCAAAGAAGCAAAGAAAGCATAGTCACCAAGTCAATTCATGCGATGTGCTCATAATCACATATTATTCAAATACTTACATCACTTAAAAAGACTAGTACAAGACATCATGCAACTATGCAAGACTGCCTGTATCTAAGTATAAATATTGAAGAAATAAGGACTTCGATTTTATAGGTAGATGTTTATTATTTAAATCATGGTCAAATGAAGGTTAAAGATCCGAGGTCATATAACCTATCAGTTTTTACAATGCTTAAGCTTTTTCAAATTAATACTAGCCACTGAAAATGGCATTTTGTAGGGTACCAAATAGTGATGAACACTATTTTCTCTATACTTGTCATAATATGCCTATGGATGATGCTTGACAAAAGAGAGTATGGATAATGGTTCGTATTTGTAGCTAACTGCAGGACTAATCTTCAAGTAGATTATAATTACTCCATTTTGTTTGTTGTCAACTCCTTTTCTTATCCACTTAGGACCAACCCATTTAGTGATGATAAATTTGAAAAGACAGGTCCAAAGGAGGTAGCTCCAATATCTAGTCAATCTGTGTTTGTCACCAGATATGCAATATAGACAGCCAATACAAAACCAAAGGGTTAAAAAAACACACACAAATATATGTGTGCCAACCGGATAACATCATGCACTGTTTTGATGCTGAAAGTTTGTTTATGTTTCTGCACTTGAGAGTCAAGATAATTTCTAGTTAAGCGAAAAAAATGGTTTCAAATGCTGAACTTACTTCACGGACTATCTCCATTGTATTCTCAATTTCCTTCCTATGAGCTGCTATAAGAGCATCCTCTTCCTGGAAGTCACAACAACATTAAGGACTTCAGAGGGGACAAACCAGCAATAATCAGCAAAATTTATAGACAAAACTTATACCTCAAGTAGGGCATTTATTTCATCTTCATGGTATGAAACTTCCTGATCATACTTTTTTGATGAGACCTCAGAAGAAGAATCAAATACCTGTTGCTGCTTATGACTAGAGGATACCAGCTGAGGTCCACTCTCTTTTCTAGACCAGTTGTTCTGTCTCTCAACCTTCTCTTCTTTAGGTAATTTTCTACGAGGTGGGGAAACCTTTGGTACTTTATCTTCATCTTGGGTGTCAACTGAATTCTGAATAGAATATGATTTATTGCCATAACCAACATTCTTACTTTTCATCTCAGCTCTTTCACTATCAAGCAAACCTGGAATTTGCACTTTCTCTTCCCTTCCACCATGGAAGTAATTCATTGTTCCAAGAGAATTTCTATCAAGCTCAGAAGAACTCTGAAAAAGATTGTCTACATTACCCTTCGGCAGTTCCACTACATTCGAACCTTGATTTTGCTCAGCAAGATCATCAACTTCAACTGTAAATTGCGATGAAGTTGCTGATTCCTTACCTGAAGGAACCAATGGTGCAGGAGCCTGATCTTTTCTAGGATTACCGCTCTTGGAAAGACTTTTAACCCTGCTCCACCAAAAGCTCAAATTATAAATGGCTACAATAATTTATCCATACTTTATAAGATACACCTCCATACCTATCAGCATATCTCAATGTGTTAAGAGTATGTTCGCATGAACCCGCATTAGGGGAAATGCATGAAATCATAACAGTCCTTGAATTGCCAACAAAAGAATCACGAAGCACCTCGGTCAATTTGCTCCCTCTAAAAGGGATATGTAACTGATCATTGTCTAAGGCACGTATGCATTCCTTTAATGCCAAAAGGCTCTTGTTTATTTCTGCTCCCTCAATTCTAAAGAATGTAAAAGATAGCTGTGAAAAAACTAATATAACAGTCCAATTAAAGAGATGGATCCAAATTCTCAAACATATACATAAACAAACAAAAAATTCACTGACCTTGTTTGGCGATCGTTATCTGTTGTATCAGCACCTCGCTCACTCCCAGCAAGATCAATAAAAGAGATCTTTCCAACCACCTTCACCCCTCGCAAATCATTATTTTCTTTTTGTCGTCTGCTATCTTCTATTTCTTTATGCTTCTTAATAGCAAGCTGCAAAATAGCATGGGATCTCGATGACTCCTCGTTAGCTCCAGTTGTACCAGTGCTTCTTGCACCATTCCCTTTCTCAATAAATTCCTTAACCATCAGAACATCTGTGACCTCAAATTCCTGTAGTCCAACAATGCAAACTTGTTGTTTTCCATCTTCTCTCATGCAAAGCTTCCTGCCAACATTGTCAAAATGAATTGCAATGCTATCACTAATCTAAGAACAAATAGCTTTTGGAATGGGGATCAGGAATACATCAGAATACTTTCTTTCGTATAGCACAGGAGGGTTTTTTTTCCTTCAAAAATGTGTGTATTGATTAGTTAGGATAAAAGCATGTTCTTGCCAAATGTATGGCGGTATCACATAACTCCGTGTATTCATTCTAATATCTTCACAAGAAATTAGTTTTGATGTGGTTAATATAAAGCTTATCATACTACACTAATTCTACACTGTGTTTCCCAAGAAGGATATAGCAAAAGAGCTTAATTATTATACTTCTACGCCATATTTCCCAAGAGGGGTAGAAAATGAGGAGGGAGACATGCCAAAGGGAGAGAAATGATAATGATCCCCTCGTCTAGTCATGTCTAGAGGGAAAGAGACAGGAAAAAAAAGAGAAAGAATCATTATCTTATTAAATTCTCTTTTAAAACAACAACAACAAGTCTTATCTCACTAGGTGTATTGATTAGTTAGGATAAAAGCATGTTATTGTAAATGTATGGCGGTATCACATAACCCCATGTATTCATTCTAATATCTCCACAAGACATTAGTTTTGATGTGGTTAATTATCAAGCTTATCATACTCTACACTGTGTTTCCCAAGAGGGAAACAGCAAAAGAGCTTAATTATTATACTTCTATGCCATGTTTCCCAAGAGGGGTAGAAAATGAGGAGGGAGACATGCCAAAGGGAGAGAAATGATAATGATCCCCTCGTGTAGTCATCTGTAGAGGGAAAGAGACAGGGAAAAAAAGAGAAAAAATCATTATCTTATTAAATTCTCTTTTAAAACAACAACAACAAGTCTTATCTCACTAAGTGTATTGATTAGTTAGGATAAAAGTATGTTATTGCCAAATGTATGGCGGTATCACATAACTCCATGTATTCATTCTAATATCTTCACAAGAAATTAGTTTTGATGTGGTTAATTATCAAGCTTATCATACTCTACACTGTGTTTTCCAAGAGGGATACAGCAAAAGGGCTTAATTATTATACTTCTACGCCATGTTTCCCAAGAGAGGTAGAAAATGAGGGAGACATGCCAAAAGGGAGAGAAATGATAATGATTCTCTCGTGTAGTCTTCTCCAGTGGAGAAGAGACAATGAGACATGGAAAAAAAAAACATTATCTTATTAAATTCTCTTTTAAAACAAAGACAAGAAGTCTTATCTCAATAGGTGGGGACGGCTAAAATTTTCTTTTAAAAGGTAAAGAAAATACTAAATTAAATGGTGATAACTATTTTTGTTATTTAAATATGACTAATTGCTACCTGTTTCAGCTCCATTTGTGCAGAAACAGTTTTGATTGATTCGGAGAGAATTATTTCTCTCAATCTCTATCCCTCTCCATTTCTCTCCAAAAAAATTGGGGAGAAAGTGGATCCAGCCTCCCACCCACACACACATCTCCAAAATGATGTGCTGATATTGTTGAAGGTAAGAAGCATTTGTTAAAATTTACCTAACATTTCTATCAATTAGAGCATGGGTTTCTTTAATTTTATTCATTTTCTATGGTTTAAATTATAAGGATATGGCATCTAAGTCGACTTTAATTAATATTAGTTGAGATATCATGTCATAACAGTTGAATAACAACTTAGTAGGAAATGATATATCTTATGACTTAATAGAAATAAAATGCTTGATAATATAAATATAAGTTTGTAAATGAAATGAGATAATGGATATCAATAAATAACTAGAAAAACAAACCACCATGCCATAGACAATGCTATCAAAATCTAATAATATGTTTAGAAATTTGTCATTACCAACTTTAACTTTGATCAATGATTATAACACAGCACCATTTGAAATGACACCTTGACTATCACAACATGGAATGTGGCAAGTAAGCACAAAGTAGGCTATTTAGAAAATAACCACTATAGAAATATCTAGACCGGCAATACACAAACAAGACAAATAAAATAAGTTCATGTCAGAGAATGACAATCCAACCTTCTATCACAAAGAAGATCAAAGAGCTTTCCACCATATATCTCAAAGTAACTAAGCCATAGTTTGAACTTTTGATTGCGGTAAAAAGGTTGTTTTAACAAGTGAACAATATCTTCTGCAGCTCGGAGAGGCAGAGGTTGCATGGTATATGTCTTTCCACTACCTAAACAAATATAAACCAAGTGGAATATTTAGCCCATGGATAGCAATTCTAGAATTAGTACCAAGTTAGGTCCATTCATTTTATCCACAAGAAAGGAAAAAATATATAATTTGAACAGGAACAATTAATTGAAAGAAGCGAAAGTCAGGTTAAATAATCTCTGAAAGATGCTCATGTAACATACGATTTGTGAAGTCAACAAGCTATCTTGACCTCTACTTCAGAGTTAGGGTTGCCTATCATATTATAGCTAAAGAACCAGCTCCACGTATGACTTAAGCAGCCGAGAACTACATAAATTATCCTATATACTTTCTTATCTAATCCTTAAGGCATCTTAAAGATTCAGTTTGATATGAGCATTCATAACGAAGGTAGGGAATATTTCATCAGTACTATATTGTTTAATTTAACAGAAAATTATTAAATCTAAATTCAAAGGGCATAAAATATTGTATTCACTCAACATCCTGATAAAAAGGGGAAAACACTACAAAGGTAAATTGCCACGTAAGGTTTAAGAGTAGTTTCAAAGAGCAGATGGTTGGTCCACTGCATTACGTGGTTGGTATTACAAAAATAAATAAAAGTAAATATATTGAAAAAAAAACTAGCTAACATAATATGCTAATTGATTCATCTAATTCATATTTACATGTAGAAAAAGTCTATGTCAATCAAACAATGTAACATATATAATATAACAATGTAGAATACATAATATTTATTAGAAGCACACATAAATAAATAGCTAAACTATTAAACAAATGCTTAAAATTAACACTTCTAAGTGACAAGTTATGTTCTACCTCATCACAGACTTAATTTGGTCTTTTACAATAATAAGAACTAGCCTTCTTTAGTGAATATGTTTTTTCTTTTCATCACATAGATAGCTCATTAATCCCACATAGGCACCAACTGGCCTGCCTAGGCACCCATACCACTTAAAGGGACCGTATATCGCATGTGGTCCCTTGTCTAAATTGCTTACAATAAAACACAAGTTAAGTATCTGTAGAGTATATCTACCTGAAGAGATAAGTCGAAGGATAGATTCAGAACATGAAACAAATCAAAGGATACATTCTCTATTCTTGTTTCCTTCATCAAATGAAAAAGATAGGCACACATTTAAAGAGATAAATTTAAGCTTCCTTCTTTCTTAACTCATCTGCCCAAAATCAGACGGAAAACAACATCCTTCTTAACTTGTACACACAAAATCATATGGAAAACAAATTAACACTTGTTAATTAAGCAAAATGATCCATCTTCCTCATTTCCATTCATTCAAGTATGCTACTCAAAGAGAATAACTGTCTTGGCATCCCTCCCCTTCACCTTTCCATCTTTTTCTATTTTCATCATTCCATATTACTATCTTCCTCCCCTCCACCTTTCCATCTTTTTATATATTCATTCTTTCAAATTACTATCTCTCCAAGAGAAATAAGGCCTAAAATTAATGAAGCAAGATCAGCAATAATAAGACAAAGATACTAAAACAGCCAGTAAATTATTGACTAAAAGATGATAGATCCAGGTCATCATATTTCTAAAGATACCTGTTTGACCATAAGCAAAGCAGGTTGCTTTTGTTCGCTCAAAGATGATGGGTATAATTGGCTCAACTGTTGCACGGTATACCTGCATGCAGATATTTAAGGAAAATAATTATCAGAAACAGATAAAAATACTCTAATGTTATAGAAGGGGTTGCCTTGTTGATGATTTGATACATGAGTGCACAAATATAATGAGGATGAAAAAAGAGAGAGCTGATCCACTTACCTCATCATTAGTAACATGCTCATCCAAAACAGCATCGAAACAGAACTCATGTCTCTCCACATATGCAGTCAAATCAACCTACCACATTAAAACAGACATGAAACGTTGGATGATGGCCAAACAACCAAGTAACCTTATAACAACTATAGGTGTTTAGTGTTTACTATTTGGTATTGCCAACCACATTTTCAGTCATGCATTTAGAACAAGTTCAGCAACAACATTTCTCACAGACAGATAATTATTTAACTAGAGCCAAATTGTAAAATTTTCTGCAGTAAAGCAATACCTTTAGCTTAGGCTCATGGACAGTTAAGCAAGCATTGTCATTTACAGTGACAATATCATCCTCTTTTCGTGATCTCTCCTTCTTGTTCAGAGGTCTTTTACGTACCTAAAATAAATGATGAGAAATGGGAGGGGGAAAATTAACTGGACATCTAATGCAGCATAAAATAATAAAAATTAACAAATGTGTTCATATCATAAATATTTAAGTTGATAACGAGTATCTAAGTTTTTTTAACCTGTGAGATATGTTTTAGGAGATTGTTTTTTAAAAAAAAAAACAGAAGGGGTACTACTGCACTCCAACGTATAAATTCTCATCTAGAATGAATTTAGCATGTGCATAAACGTGATGCCTTTAAATTTTAAGAATGTTGTGTGTTCTTCTAATTGTATTTAGTAAATGTTTTTACTTCATTTCTCCATTTTGATCAAGCACTTTTTAAACAAAGTCAGGTTCCCATGGATCCGCTTCTTTCACCACTTCATTTCTCTTTCAATATGAGCCCGTGCTAAGAAGCTTTGAGGAACAAAAGCACACTATCACTTAGACAGGTAAAACTGTAATATCAATCTCCCTGAATGATTACATTGACAAAAACCACATAGACTAGCATCACCTCATTAGAAATATTCCATTTATTCTCAGATGGCATGCTCGGCACAAATTCTTCTGAACCGTATCTTCACTTGTGGATTACTTTATGGAGATCTCGTGCTTTCTTGCATGTGGATCCATGAGCAGGATGAAAATTTTCACTCGTGTAGTCCAACTTATAATGAAATTTAAGACCATGGAAAAGTATATTTACTTCTATATTTCTTTCTTAGAATGGGCTTCAACTCATTAAGCTATAGACACTGAAATCAATCGATGAATCTTCATAATAAATTATACGTGAACACTGTTTCTTTTTTTTTTTTTAATTTGAGTTCCACCCAAGACAAAAGATAGGGATAAGATGTAATTTGTGGCCATATATCCAGTGTAGCTAGAGAAAGAACAGATAGAGTATCAATCTGAATTTCCTTAGCCAAACAATGTTATTTTAGTTTTAAAGAATAAAAGGAAAAAAAAAAACCTAATAAAATGAGTTGATACCAGAATCTATTTTGCTTCAAGGTTTAATGATCACATTCTATTAACAGATCAATAAAAAAAAAAGGTGTGCTGAGCTGATATTAAAGCATATTGCTCTTTCAAGCATTCACTTTCCAAAAAAAAAAAAAATTGAAAAACAAACTGTGACTAATTAAATAAAAAGGAGTGTTAGCATTTAAGTCACAACACTTTAAAGAAAGTGTTCCCAAATTTCTTAGCATACCACAACTTTGATCTTGGCAACATTGTTCTCTCTGGTATTAATCTCTTTTTCATTGTCCAATGACCTGATATTACCATCCAAACGCCCTTGTGGTTTAGATCCATTATATTCATCATCAAGGCCTTTCGTGGGAAAGAATGGGGATGGCTCAAATGGTTCTGGGAAGACGTGCTGCAAATGAAGGGGAAAATGAGAAATAAGTACTTATAAAAAATGATAACTACAAGAAATTACTAGATGAAAGCAGATAGTCATTTTGTTGTTAACAGAGTTATTGCTCCAAGGTTAATTTGACAAACTTTCATTGATAACATACATAAATAAATCAGGTGAAATTTGTACTAGGATATTTAGACAGCAAACAGTTAACCCTTTGTAATATGTAGCGACAGTAAATAACATCATTTGATTAACTAGTGTTAAAAAAATATATATTCTAGATTAATCAGTAACACACACAGACACACACACACACACAGATTTCCTAAATCGTTAAATCTCTGCCAAGAAATTAAAAGAAGGAAGAATGCACAAGAACTCTGAGAACATACATCTGAAAGAAGCTCAGTGTCATCCATTGCATGAAGATCCAAAAGTCCAGCTCCAAATTCCCCTCTTAATTCAGGTGAATAAAAACCATCTGCTGCACTAGGGCCACCCAGACTTTGTGCTGTTGGAATATATGGTTCAGAAACAGATTCCCCATTGAAATTCAAATTCCTAAAAAGCTTAAAAAGTTTCTGCTTCTCTTCCATTGTCTGCGGTCCATAACCCTGCCAATTGCCAAACCCATCTCTCAGACATGCAATTACTAACTCATTCCAAATTAATAATTTAACATTCAACTCAAAAGAATATGAATAACAAAGTTTCTAGAGGTCCTTTCACTGAGACGTCTAAAGAAGAATATTCAGACAGACTAGTAATGAAAGAAAATAATCTTTTGCTCGGTATTTTAGGGTACAACCGAGAACAAGAAAAAGTTTGAAATGCATTCTAATAATGCAAATGAAACAATTTTTATAGTCAATACCAGACAAAGCGAATAAGTGCACAAAACAAATGAAAAGATTACAATTTACAACTGAACTATTCAGAATTAAAGAAAAATTCAAAAGCTATTCATCAGGCAGTACGAAAAAGGATCAAGAATCATGGAGTTGGACGAAGGTGGCCTCACCTGCATCAGGAGATTTGGAAGCACGCGATTGTCAGACGACACCATGGGCGATGCCAGGTGCTGAAGCCCAGCGGATTGGAGCCACCGCGCCATGACAGCATCTTCGCCGCCAGGACCCGCCGCGTCGCCAGGGTGGTGGTCATACAGAGCGGCCGCCGCGCTGCCGGCGACGGTGCCCTGCTGAAACTGGCCACCACCCATGTGGCGCTGCGCCTTGCGTTGGGGCGCCAACTTGGCGGTCGCGTGAGGCGATATACGGGATCCACGAATCAGATCGGAGGGAAATAAAGGCGCCGGCCAGAGGTACGACCTCGGATCCTAATCGGCACGGGAAGATCCGACTTCCGAGGGGAGCGGCGGCGGATCGAGATCTGAGGAATAGGAGGGGCAAGGGGGAAGGAGATCGAGGAGTGGCGACCCTAATTGGTTTTGGGGAAAGGGGAAGAACAATGGGGTTTCTTGGAGTGGAAGGCAACGACAGATGGAGGGGGGCAGGAGGCAGGCCGCAGGCCGCAGGCCGTAGGCGGCGTTCGCGATCGAAGAAGACGAAGAAGGGAAGCCGAAGAGGGATTGATATTTTTGCAGGAATATTTCAAATTGATTCATAAATTTTGCCATATTCCAATTTAGATTCTAAATTTTATCTTATTCTTTTTACAATATGTGCCAAAATCCAAATCTAACACCACCGCACATTCTGTGCAAAAATCCAAGTCACGTAACCTTTTGAATAACTAAAATCCAAGCTCCGAATAAAATAATTATGCTGCAAAGAAGATGGGACATGGGGTTGTTCGCGACTGGCCATATATAGGCCATGCACTGCCCTCATACACTCCGTGAACATGGAGCTTTATGGCTGCCTTTATCCGCGAACGT
>JBBPFQ010283583.1:0-16726 GCA_037974815.1 Kaempferia elegans | reverse complement strand
AAGTTTTTCTTTCGTGATAGTAGTAGAAAAATATTAAATGTGTGGTTGTGGTTAATTTCATATTGATATATAAACTGTGTGGAATGTTTGTTCTATTTACTTTTATTTATTCCGGCCATGTTGGCCGAGGAGAGATTGTATGTATCCAAGCTTCAGATTGTCACTGGTACAGGGGAGATGCTGCAGAATTTTTGTCTAGCAGGGACCCCCTCGGGGCGTGACATTTGAAATCTCGTTTGAGCTCAGGTTTGGATCGACGGACGGAATGAGAATGTGTTGGTTGTGCTCATGTTAGTGCTAAGAAAGAACCTAAGTAGAGGAGGAGAACAAGGTAGAGGAAAACAAGGTGAAGGAAGAGGAGGAGATAAAGAACATCGTGTACCTCACCAGATGCGGGAAGAAGTTGAGCATTAGCATCATTGGAAACGATTGTAAGATTTTCTTGTAAGGCTTGGAAACGCCATCATCATTAGCAAGATAGAGAATGAGTCAAAACAGGATGTCTCCTACCTCACTATGCATCAGGAAGTCTTGCAAAGCCTTCAATAGGGAGGCTTCACCTACCTCACCGCGCGTTAGGAAGTTTCACAAAGCCTCACAAACCTCTTCTAAATATTTGAAATATCAATCCACTATTATGAGGCTGAACAAAGATTATTGAATTTCTCTATTTCTAGGGTCTTGAGGAGGCTAGATTCATGGCATGATATATTCCTATCGTTTGGAGAATGGTTGGCATTAACTACGAGTGTCATCTCGGGATTATTAATCGTCCATGTATACTTAACTCCCACTTGAGTATGCACTCAGCTAAGCAAGCTAAGGAAAGGATTCTTTTGGCATCATAGCTCTAGTACTCAATCTCTGGTGCACATCTTGTAGTTGGAATCTCATTTGCAAGCCTACCACTCTTGGAGGTCTGGACATCTTGAACAACTGAGATTATAACTTAGCTTTATTGTGCAAACGACTGAGGGAATTGGCAACACTAATAATTTTTGGCTATTTATTGTTAATTGATCATATTTTTCCATGAGCTCTTGGGAAACAGAAACACTGGATCAGAATTGGTCCCAAATATGGAGACATCTTTGGCTGGTTAGAAATTTTTGTGCAGCTAACATAAGTGTTGAGGTGTCCAGATTTTCAACTCGAGTTATCCTCATAGGCACAACTGATGGTGTGGTGATAACGTGTTTTAAGTGGCTTTCCTTTGATATTTACAACTTGAACTAGCTATGGTACTCACTCTTGAGCAATATATACAGCATTTCAACTCTCTTTCTCTGATATCTTTTTCACCTGAAATATGACTGTCACTTAATATCTGCATGCCAAAAAGCCTAATTCAATTTTTGCCACACTTACAATCACACTTGGATGCACTTTATTTGGGTGCAAAGGTGTAGTCATCTTCAGCTTAGACCATTTTTGCTTAAAGAAGCTTCTTCACCATTGGAGGGAAACACTATGACTCTTGAACTGTCGAATTTCTATGGTGATTCTCAATATCTACGTGATATGTTTCTCCAAGCTGAGGATGAAAAAGTCTCTTTGATTGTGATCCAGTCAAGTCTTTAATTGTGATCAAGTGGAGGTTCAAATTCAGTCTGATTGGAAAGCATCATGCCGCCGACATTTCGATGTATGCTACTGGTGAAAAATTGGAGGAGAAAGAAGATGAAAAAGATTAAAGAATAAAATAAGACAACTACATAATTAAGTTCGGACTTGAATTTTGTGTTGCATTTAGAATGGTACAATTTTGACCATGGTTTAAAATCTCGACCCGTGCCGAGGTTTTGGTCTCGAACCGGAATATGCCGACATTATTTCGATATTTTTAAATATAAAATATATTAAATAAAAATAAATAATTTAATTTAAATATTTTTTAAAAAAATAGGATAGTTTTATTAAGCTTTAATTAAACCTATTTAAATTATTCTAATCATAACTAAGAGTTGATTAAAATTATTAATCTAGAATTTTTAAGTAAACATAAGTCCTACCCATGTTCCATTGTTCCACGCTACGCATCACCGGTAACCTCCCCCGGGCCAATGCGATGCCTCTGAAGGCGTCGTTGCGCCCGCTCGACGTCTCTAGAAGTGTTGTCGAGTCGGCGCAACACCTCTGAATGCGTCGTAGAGCCAGCACGACACTTTCGAACTCGTCTTCGGGTCAGTGCAACACCTCTAGGCCTAGCTACACATCCGCTGGTCTTCGGATTGTGTCGATACCTTGCCAGTCCGCAAGCAAAACGAAATGTTTCGCCCGTATCAAGCGAAACGAAAAGAGATTTTAAACCATGGTTTTGACATTGTCTTATATGAACATAAGCTAAGAAAAATAAGATTATCTCAATTTATCTTGGTCGGTGTTAAACATGTCAACAGGGTGTCAAATATCAAGACGATTGTTATGTGAGGAGACATTGTTTTGTCAAACAAAAATGTAAGAAACTCACACCAAGACATGAACAAAATAGATTCAGAAGAAAAGTGGAAGAAACATCTAAGAATCAATTTATTACACTTCAAAACTAATCTGCCCCATGACACTTAATGACCATTTACCTGATAGTCTCCTAGTTAGAGATGTTCTTTCAAACTTCTATTATTTGACTAATATGCTAATTGGCAAATCATCATATATTCTTTAGCAATTTCAATATCAGTCTAAAATTAACAGACAAAAGTAAGCCTTGATTAAGGAATTTTATGATGCCAACCATCACTTCATATCTTACATCATAAGTAATACTAGCATATCAACTTTCTTTTATAACACTCTTCTAATAAACTCTTATCACTTGGAATTGGTGAGCTAGTTTTTGTTTCATCTCATAAAGATCCATAATTATTTTAAAATTCTCCAATTAAACTCTGAACCAGCAATTCCAGCTCTCGAATTCTAAGTTATCAATATGATAAAATCTAACACAAAAAACATTCTTGTCCACATCCTATGACTATTTATTGGTGATTTATGTATATATACCTGCTTAGAAGGCCAATTATGAATCATGGACATCATCTCGCCTTTGTCCTTTGCACTGAAATACATGCCACGTGGCCGTCTATACAAGCCTCCATAGTTTTCACACACCAAACCCACGGTTGGAGTGTAAACAATTGGAGCAAAGTCCTTTATGTTGTCAATGAGAGCCTGAAGAGAGAAGAATATCAAAAGTTTCATCAAGATTGTCTATAAACATCATTAAAACATCAAAGAGGTATCTGTAACTCAACAAGCCCACCCTGTAGTATAGTGTCTCATTTCTATCATGCAATCTATTCAGAATCCGCCACTTTGCTAGAGATACAGTAGTTTCTTTTTCACCTCTGGTATTATGCTCCAGCGAATGATATGCATCCACTGAGAAAGAGAAGGTAAGAACCCAAAAGAAATATTAAAATGAAATAATATACAATAACAATCAAACATTATCCCACTAGGTGTCAAGTGGGGTCGGCTATAAAAACGAAATAATATATAGAAGGAAATTAGAAACCAGTCACAGACAACACATTTATAAAATGAGTGAGTGAAATTCACGCATGATAGATGTGAAATAAAGCATTCAGATGCATGAAGATAACCATGATGGTTAGCAATTTGGGATAAATAATATGTATAGGTTTCTCAATTTAGTTAAGCTTGATATCTATGGTATTATTCTATAAAAGAAAATAAGAAATGTTATTCTTCTCAATTTAAAATGATGAGAAATTAAGGATATCAGGCTCAAGGATAAACTTACTCTAGTACATTTGTTCACAATGAGGAAAGTAAAGTACAAGTGCAATAAAGGCTGCATTGGAGTTCAATTCATTTGGCATTATAGTTTCGATAATTAAGAAAATGATTTTCTAGTATTACAACAACAAAAAAAAAAAAGGCAATCGTCAATTGTATTGTCTTGATAGTGCTGTATGATTCTTATCCATACTGGAGAAAACTTCTCTTACTAATAGCCAAAAAGACTAAGGTCATTGTTTGGTTGGATAAACATTTCCACTATCCATTTTGGAAAATAGAAACTAAAGAATCTAAAACTTATTATTGCTAATTAATATTGAAATTAGTGTTCTTTTCTTTTCAATTTCACTAGGAATGTAAAAACACAATGGCAACCCATCTTCCATTAATCATCCTGGAAAGCTTTGGCTGTTGGTTTTCCAGTTTAATTGGTCGAACATGCCAATCTGATCCAATTTTTTATAACACTGCTATATCATAGCTTCATCTGGTATCTAAACTACAATATATCTGAAACTTCATATTGCATGTACACAAATAAGGCTTAATATTGACAAAATATGCAATAGATTATTTATACTGGAAGCATGTCCCAATTCTAGAAAAATTTATTGATAAAACAGTCATCTAAAAGTGAAAAAGAAAGACCAAATGAAGAGAGTCCATATTAGTAAAAGTTTCCAGTCAAACCAATATAAAACATCAGTTTAATACGGATAGCTTTCAATAGTTTAGAAATAGTATTGTACTAGCCCTAATTATGTTGCATTGCAACAAGTTGTTCAGGAAGGTTAGAATAAGTTAATCAGTTTTCATAAATGTTGAACTTACCATAGAAAACTTGCTGAATTACGCAGAAAAGACACTTATTGAATTGCATTTTACAGTAATTATCTTAAATATTTTCAAAAACCAAAATATTATATAAAAGAAATGTTGCTTAACATATATCATAAGTAGCTCGAGTCGTACATAAACATTCTAAGTACATAATAAGAGGTGTCAGGCTTCAATTAGTTCAACAGAATTCGCCTTATTAGCCTCAAGAAGTTTATGTAAACACACACATGATTAGGTAGACAAACAAATGAGCAATAGTTTTAAATCAGGAAACTTCTGATGCAGAAGGTATGCACTGGCCTGACAAAGTATGTTTGCACAATTTAGGCAACCAAAATAAGCTATATGAAATGTAAAGCAAAAACTGTTATGTGCAGAAATACATGTATAAAGAACAACAAAGTCTCCAAATAATTGAACATGCCCAGGCTACCAAAGATTCCTTTGACTCACTAAAACGCTGATGTTGTTGCTCAAATGATATAACACGAGGAGGAAGAAGACCACGAAGCCCAAGACGGTCTCTTTCAGTCAAAGGAAAAGCAGTATCCTGAACCAAAAATAAGTTTCAAATGAGATGAGGTAAATGTGTTTCATAAAGATCATTTCAATTTCATTGTCAAAATGCATGGAACTTTAGCAAAGAGACATACTGCATGGAACTTTAGCAAAGAGACATTGTAAAAGGAAAAAAAATATCATTTTTCCAATTTTGTTAGTGCATGAAGACATTGAACTGCTTAGAATTACCAAAGAAAAATAAAAACTTTGTAGTACATCATGGTAAAAACAACAAAAATTAACACCCAAATCAATGTTATCTTATGATATTTCGAAAAGGTATATAAGTCAATAAACTAGGAATGAAATATATATTAAGAAAAAAAAACACTCAAGTAAAGAGACATTGTAAAAGGAAATTCCATACTTCACATTTTTCAATGCGTCAACATTGAACTGCTTTGAAGGATGAAAGAAAAGGTTAATTTTGAATATACCATCGTGGAAATGACAAAGTTAGCACTGAGATCGACAGTATATTAAAGATATTGCACAGAAGAATGTCAATGAACTAGGAATGAGATATAAATAAAAATTATACGTCCTTGAGAGAAAATTCCATTGTGTGCCACTAAGGCTCAACTGGATTCCTTTGTGATTAACTAGTTCGTTGCAAATGATAGATAAATCAGCATGCACAATCTCTTCAAATACAATTAGATAAAATATAATCCCTGCAAGAACCGCAGGCCTCAGTTCGACAGTCTCATTAATCCTTAAGCTGCTAATGTAAAGCAGTTTCATGATCTCTGACAAACAAAATTGTCCCACAAACCAGGAAGGGAGAACAAAAAAAAAAGATGATTTCCCTGACAAAAGGGGGAGTTTCATAAGCCTAACGACCGATCCAATCGAAAAGAGATCTCCAAGAAAGCAGAAACAGGATCCCATAGTAGGAGTCGGAGGCCGACTGTACCTTATTGAACCATGGATCGTGGAGTATGTCGGTGCCCCGCTTGCTGACGATGCAGGGACCGGGGATCGACATCCGCCGCGCTTGGCGTAGGCTCCAGGGCACTCGCGCGAGCTTCCACATTCCTATCCTTCAACGACGGATCTCCGCGGTCTCCTTCCCCTCCCCTCCTTTGACCCCTCCGACGAATGACGAGCGCCTTCTTTCGGATATTTATTTGCATAAAAAAAGGGTTTTTACATGTGCAGGTGGCGGAACAGGATAAACTAGAGACTTCTGGTAGAGAACTGATGTCATGACGATATTCGCCAATAATAGAAGTTGTTTACAACCGTCCGCGAGGCATCATACGCATGGAATAAAAATTTATGCGGAGAATTGAACGAGGACATAAACGTGGGCGTTCCTAATTGGTGGGATCGCAGATAGGGCATGGATGCTTTCGAAAATAACGGTGGCCAGGCGGGGGCGCATCGTATCACGGCCATTGGTCTACTTTAATCGTACGACCGGCCGTCCATCATCGATCTGGACGGTGGATATCGACTGGAGGAGACGAGATGGTCTGCTGCATCGCAGACATAGCGAATGAGCAAATACAGCGGCGAATTCGCCCCCGATTCTCTGCATTTTATGATTTTTGTTAGTTTATGAAGAAAACTTTGTCTTTTTTCTGGAACGGGAAAAGAAAAAGGTAGAAAAAATCGTTGTCGATTTTGTGGATGAGTTGTTTAATAATAAATGCGATTCGATTGATAATTTGCTTTTCCATATTTAATTTTTGCCCAAAAGGTTCTTTATTGCATTATTATCATATTATTATGCAACTTGTTAAAGAAAATTCCCCTATTATTCAACGCCGATACCCAACTTTGTATATAGTGTGGCAGTAAAGGATTGTTTTAGTTTCTTTCATATTCGTGCTACTAAAATGGAGACGTGTCAAAAAAACATATCAACTTCACCTACACGACTAAGGACTCAACCTAATCAATCAAACTATAACAGCACATGTGCCCGTTCCCGTATTCTATTGTGTGCCCATCACGGGATTTAATCTTTACCTAAAACAAGGTAAATATGCTGAAGTATCATTGCACGAGTTTTAGTCTTTGCATAGAAGGCACATGACAACCTAATCTAACCAAAAGGTTGGATGCAAAACCAAGCGCACACATCCTCCAAAAAAGAAAGTCAATTCGACATACAATAGTGAACATGAGCTTGACCTAAGGTAGTGTGCCAATTATGACCAGCCCAGACCAAGTCATGGGGTCATCATCTTATTTCAGACCTAGTAGTGCCCAAGTTATGCCCAATAGGTCAAACTGCCTAGCCGAGCACAACAAAAGACTCTTATATCAGCACTTCATACAATAGGTTACCAATCATATATGAAAAATAAATTAGGACCATTTCAGAATCAAGTTTTTATCTTAGAATTCAAGCACGAAACAGAAATTTAGAAAGCTTGTAACTTAAGAGAAATATAAGATGGCACTTAACATTGCGTGTAAATTTAATGTTTATTTCAAATGATGTTTCAAAAAATACAATTAGTATGGATCTGAGACATCTACAATGTAGGCATTGAAAGACAACTTCTCATGTAGGTATTGGAAGATAAGTTCTCAGTTACCTAGAGCATTGGATTGCACAAGCATAGATCCCAGTTTCTGCATAAGAAAAGGTACGATAAGTAGTGGATGATTAAGTAGTTAAGATAAAAGTTGAGATGAAATTTAAATCATTTACTTGCACAGATTCCTTGACTTCTTCAATTTTATGCAGCAGCAGATCACCAGACACAACACCCCTAGCCTCAGAAAATGCATGTCTTGGTGAAGCCTTGACCTGCAATATTTTTCAGTTGATTTTCAGCATCAGAATTTATTAAAATGCAATCTTATTATTAGCATTTTCTTATGACTGGTGGAGTTGTATAATATTAATGTTTCATTAATGCAGTTTTTCTAACTCCCACAAAAATTATTAGGGCATACCATAAATTTTGGATTTAACACCAATCCTTCTAAAACATTTCCCTTTTTTTTTCCAGAAACAAAACTGTTATAGAACCCCTACCTACAATTAAATGAAAAAGGGTAATAAAGATCTGCTCCATAACTTCAGACCTGATGTAAACTAAATCGCCTTAACACAACTAAAGTTGATGAGATGAAGGTTAAGCATTAAGCAAAAATGTTGTCATACATGGAAAAAGCACATTATAGAAGAAAAGTCACAATATTTTAGTTAGCAAATGTGTCAACTAGATATTATAGAAAACAAACCTTCATGCTTGGAGATCTCCATCTGTTTGAATTTGGAACATCAGTCAATGATCTCATAGTTGGTGTTGACGATACATCCCCAGCAAATGATGAAAGCTTCCAATTACCAACTTCCTGAATCCTCTTTGTTGCTTCTAGAATAATAACCTAGGGCATACAGAAGACGATACTCATAACAGAGATTACAATATAACCAGAGTAACAGGATATTGCAAAAAGACAAAAGGAAAGGTACTCTTGGGCTAATTGTTGTTCTACAAAGCTTGATTGAAACATGACTGAGCAATTATCCATTTCACACGCCAAAAAAAATGCATCAAATCAAAAGTATAATATACCAGAACATAATTGATTAGCTAAGAATATGAGATGAAACAACCGTTATTGTAGGGTTTCTGTATAGTAAGAGAAGTTACATAAGAAATTAATCCTTCTTGCTCAGACCAATATAGGATAATACTATAATATGGCACTTCAAGAAGCCAACCAAATCTGCATGTTGCCATTCAATTTTCAACATCATATATGACAGCTATGCAACTACAACAGCCTTCAGAAAAGAGAATATAACAACCGGAGTGTCATCAAGTCTCACATGATAAAGTTCTCCAGCACTAAATAAAAACAGTATTGTTATAACTGAAAAGGATAGGTTATCTTTTTATCAGTGTGAGGTTCTTTTGTCTCTGTATGAGATAGTTATCTTTGTGCTTCATCAAATTCATTTTAGTTTTTTATGTGATTTTAAGGTTCAATTTTAGTGTTGCATCACCTGATTATTGAATCCACCATAAGCTAGAAATATGCTGCTCAAAAAGAAAAAAGAAAAATCAGGTTGTGGACAAATAAAACTTATAATTCTGAATGGCCATATGTGTTTGAACATTTTCTACAAGCTTTCATGAAATATCACCATGTCACATGACTATCAACCATACAAATTTCGCAATGTGACAAATTATGCCATCACTTACTGCAGCAAGACTTCAACCCATCCAGTTTTCTCAGAAGTAGGAAATGTACAATAATGAGGTGGAAGTGGGAGGTGCAATGTAACTATGTAAGACTATTAGCATGAAAAGATCTTGTTCTTATATGATCTTATTCTAATGCAAATGCACAGTAGCAAGGGCCATTTGCGGTAAAGAATTCGCACCACCTATAATTCATTGAATTCCCTTATCCATACAGCAAATAGCAAACCTATGAACATTTGGACAGCATATTTCTCAAACCCCAAAATCAAGCATTCGCTGCAACACTGATTTTCCAATTATTCATAACCAAAAACCAAGAAAACATGTTACCAAAATTAGATCATCCTCACCAATGCATTAAATTTGTAAAATAATTAAATTTGACAAACCAAAACAATTGTGCTTCAGCACTAGCAACAAGAGAGCCTATCTTATCAAATATCCTCACTATAAATCGTGTTCACTTTCAAAGAAATCTAAAATACACTTTTTTTCTCTTTTTTCTCTCAAAGGGAATATATTCTTTATTTTGTGACAACAGAACTAGAAATCTTTATACATACAAAAAAAAAAAAGAGTGCTCCAAACGTGCTTATTAGAAGCTTTTAGGTATAGGACTATGCTGGAACAACTGTTAATTTAAACTTAATTAAATAGAGAAAAAAATTAACTGATGCATATCTTCATCCAATTTTCAAGAAAATAAATGATGTTTATTGTTATCTTGACAGTAGGTTCACACATCATCAATTTTCACTTCTATATAATTCTGTAGAGTCAGCCTAAATACCTTTCTTAGTAGTCTTGGGTTGGAAACACCTTGAAACTGCAGTTCACCCACAGGTGCAGCTTTTCCATGAGTTATACATTCAATCCTAAAAGTATGTACTCCATAAATAGATTGTAAGCAACCTGGAAGCATTAAGAAAATTTTGTCAACTGATAATTTTAGGCACTTTCTTTCCCTTTTGAAAGTAACTTTGGAACTTGTCCATATAGTTTTACATACATACACGGCATAAAAGTTTAAAAAGAATGACAAGTTCCTAAGAGTACTGTGAGAAGTGCATAGGAGGGAAGATTCATAGAATTTGCCTTTACTTGCTAATTCATTATGTTAGCAATTTCAACAATTCCATAAATCATTAGCTAGTAAAATACCATTTAACACCCAATTTGTGGAATATAAAACACCATCTAACACCCAATTCCATACAAACAAAGCTAGACATGCAATGGATATCTTCATGCAGAACCTATAATGTCAAAGATAAATGAAACGAAAATTTTAATATTAGGGATATCTCTCACAAAATAACTTCCCTATTTCCCACAAGGAAAGCAACAGCTAGGAAAAGAAAAAGGGTAAGGAAAAAATGATTCTAAGGAAAAGAATCGTGAATTATTTTTCATAAGTGATGCATATATCTATAGGACTCAGACATAGTATCCAAACTAAACCCGTAACACATATAACTATTGAGTCCCATAATTCTTAACACTTGCCTTTAAGCGGGAGCATGCATGCATGCATACATACATACATATTATATGTCTCGCTTGTTACACAAAATGGAAAAAAAAAAAAAAACTTACAGAAAGAAAAAAAAATAGTTGACAAAAGCATTTGACAAGGATAAAGATGATTCAATGGATCAGTAACAATTGAGGGACAGCATAATATTAAAGTGAGAAAAAATATTCAAAAAAGTATCTTCAAAGGACAAAGTTGATGATGATCTTCAAACATCTGATCTACTCTTCTTCCTTAATTCTCCCTCAAATTGAAGATACTACAGAATTATGATGTTTGCATGGATAAAATGACAAGTTAAATATTATAGAATGAAGAGTTTTAAAGGGTATCAATAAGACAAGGAATTGCTGCACTAGAAACAAAGTAAAATATAATATTACTATGAGGGATGTGGATGTTAGAAAGAAAACCGATTAAAGTTCCAACACCTACTTGAGAGAGAGAGGGTATTGGAAGAAAGACAAAGACTAGTCGCTAGTGTATATTTTCAAAATTATCAACAAAGATGAACTTTTGCACATGAAATTAAGGTTATAACTCGTACTGTGTCAGGCAGCACAATCAAAATGCATCATTCCAATAAATTAATGTAACTCGATACTACTCGGAAGCTAATCTCTTATATGTTGTTGTGTCAAACGTGTCATGCCAACACTCAACACATCCTTTGGATTGTTACAACATATATCAAGATGAACAAAAATAATATTTGTTATTCTTTGGACCTTGTGTTCATACAATATAATGTCAAAACTGTATCATTGGCCATTGGGGAGGGAACATAAATTCCAAACTTAGGTATATAGGTGTCTTCTCTTCTTTTTCTTCTTCATCTCTTCCCTCCTTTCACCTACAATCTACCACCAACACAATATGTCAAAATATTGGCACAGTATCAAAATAGTAACATTCCAGTCAAAGACTAAATCTTCGGCACAACTTGAAATTTTGAACATGGGTTAGGATTCCATTATATTTCTTGAGAAGGGAGAAATACACTTGGCGTAAATTGAACCATGGACTAAATCACCATGATGGAGGATGGACTAGGTTTCTTAAATGCAATCTTAAACAGTATCGTGTGAACATCAGATTATAGTAAGAAATCTAACAGTAAAATAACTTATATAGTCAGTAATGCACCTTGCTCAATAACAATGCCAATAACTACATGAAGAGGAATGCGTTGTTCAACCTTGATCAACCCTAATAAGGGTAAAATAGATGGTCTGGTGACCTACAAATTTTGAAGCAAATGTAATAAACCAATAATAGAAACAAGTTTAGAATATTATTGTGAACAAGATGGCTAACATGGGATATTAGGCAATTGTAAAATTAGAGGATAGAAATAATTTTATACCTAAGAACTCAAATGGACATGGAATAAATCCTATATTCTCTAATAAGATAATTAACAAATCAAAGAACTACCTTAAGTAATTTACTCTCTTAAACAAAAAGATCTACCAAAATGAACTTTTACAAAGTCTAAAACTTAAAAAATTAAATTCCAAATTTACATCATTTTCCACTACCAAGGAAAAATCAACTCCAGGTGGCTTGTCAGCATCTCCTATTTTGGTGTTCTATCTAATAAGAAAGAAGTTGTAGCTACACCATTTGCATTTTATGTTTTCTATTTTGTTCCTTCCAATAAATAAAAACTAATTGCACCTTAAGTTTCTTTTTAATACGTAAGGAATGAATCTTTGATTTTTCACCCTTTTGGCCACCCCTTCCTGAGTAAGGAACATTGCAACTCATCTCTCATCACAAGGCAAAAATGCTCTACCATCACAGCATCTGAAAATGATAGTGCTAAGAAAGATAAGAGTGTAATCACCAAAACTAGAGTATAACCCATGACAAAGTTAGCACGTAGGGATGGAGGCTATAATGTTTGTTCGTGAGACAGCAAAACCTCTAATTTAAAAATAATTTTGAAAAGAAGATTGTAATTATATCAAGGTTATGTGAATTTAATCCACAAACGAAGTTGCCACAATGTAAGTCAAATCAAATCCACAAGGGTGTCAATCTCTTTTCTCTTGTAACTTGACAAGTTTGTTTTCTATTGAATTTATACCACCTTGAAATGAATCCAAATCTACCTTACAAGAACTGTCATGGCAGTCAATATGGACATTGACCATTAAAAAAACTTGGATAACAGCAATAGCAGATTAGTAGAATCACTTAGATTGGAACCTAAAGAGAAGTTTGGTGTGTGATCATGTTAGTAGATTAATCAATATATCTCAATCTGATATTATTATCAGATTAGTATGTACAATATGTATCATATTGGATAATCTAGCATCATATCATAAGATTAGCATGTGATATAATTAAGGGGAATTTCATCTCACTAGGTAACTCTCTTCAACCTAATATGAATTATTGATCAATAAAAAAACATTAGTAATACACATTCTTTTATCACTTTACAATTGTCCATAACATCATAACACTTAACACTTCTTCTCAAGTTGGTTTGAATATATAATAGAAATAACAGCTTGTTACACCTGTTCATTCCAACTTGATCAATTTGTATTAGAATAAGCCGTGTTTGTTAAATAACTAAGAGAGTTGATTGTGATAGGTATTGGACCAAATCCCGAACAAACTCTAAACTAAATCCAAGAAGGCACCATAGTTTATTATTTGCTAAGATAATTGGACCAGATCTAGGTAATCCTTGTATCAGATGCAACAATGATATCATCATTCAATAAGTTCCTTTTTCTAAATCAGATGAGGCCGACCTGAATTAATAAGAGTGTGGGATACCTAAGGAAAGCCTATTTTGCAAGTAGATCTGCAAGGAGAACAACTTAGATTTGCAGGTAAGCAGAATTGCATGGAGCAGATTTCTTGCTGACATTGTCACCTATGACCATTAATAGGGGATCAAGTTGAAAGAACATACCTCCTTGAAGTCCCACATGTTGCTGAAAGGCATGATGCTTACTAGGGCAACAAGGGATTTGGATAAATGGAGGAGATGAGGAGTGAGAGGGGCTTCAATCTGTCAAGACAGAGTGGCCTCTTAGGCTATCCAATTGTTGTTACTTTGGCATTTGTAGACCTGCTGCTACAAGATGCAGATTTGGTCTAGGCGAAGAGGAGCTGATGTGGACAATTCTGGAGAAGTGTGGAGAGCCAAAGAGGGTTTTTCATTGCAAAAGAGAGCACGTTAGGATCAAACAGAGAATAAGTTTCTAACACTCAGTCATGGTGGAGGCACAACTCTAGGGGAAGATGAAGGAGAGATTGTTTCAGTGCTGCCCTGGAAGAGGAAGGGTTGGAGGGAGATGGTGAGTTTGGAGGCAGCCGAGGTAGTGATGGCAAGAGAGGGTGGAGAACCTCCTTGGTCCATTGTTTAAATACTAAGAATAGGTGTAGGCATTGTGCCAAGGTTGTGAGCTTAAAGGGGAAACCAACAATGTCTGATCTGACTACGAGGATTGTGATGCTCATTGTAGACAAGTACTGTCATTTATGGAGGAGTATATTCCTTAACAAAGATCACAACAGTACTTCAGAGAGGTGAAGACTCCATGGATATAAGGGAAGTAGAAGAGATGCATGAAGTTTATAAGTTTTGTGTGAATGGGGAAGAGGTGCACATGAGAAGTACTTGTGAATTGGTTGCAAGAAAGACGGATGAAACAACAAACTGAATCAAGAATGTGACTCTGATATGCTACATAAACAACTCAATGCATCAGAACAAAATATTGTAACGAAGATGGTTAATATGGAGGAATTAAGATCTCTATTAAAGGACCGACCAATAAAAAAATGAAAATTTATTCTAGCAAACAAATAATCTTGTACTTGAAGGACTCATTTGAACTTGAATAAATCTCCCATTCTACAATTTGGCAATTACCAAATCAAACCACTATCACAAAAAACTTACTCTTTTAAACAAAAGGATTTACCAAAATAAATTTCTTCAAAAACTAAAACTTTTAAAAAACAGTTTGCAGCAGTACCTTGTAGACTATTTCATCCGATGTGATATAAAGTCTACGTGAAGCAATATCCTTCTGGAGCACATATCTTCTGACAGGAAGGTACAAGAGCATAACAATACCAACTCCACAGGCCAAAACAAGCAACAGCGATATTAGGACCCATATAACTGTATCATACTGCACGTGGTTTCTAGAAAGCTCCTCAAAGGAGGCTGCATATATCACCTTTCCAGATGTTTCTTCTTCATCACCGACCTCAGATACAGGATCTTCCAATAAAAGTTCATCAGATTCACTTCTCCCGTGAAAACCAATAGCATGGCCAGATAACATCCCTATGATTTCTTAGAAGTAAGTCACCAAGCGCGTGTTCATGTCCTAGAAGATAAAAATGATATTTTCTAGTTTGACATTACTCTTTTGATAGTTAACAACAAAGAGATACAGTATTCCTTCTTGATAAGGTATACCTAGCAATGTCCAGACAATAATTATTTCAAAATCTGGATGCAAAAACAAGTTAGTAGCATATTATGAAGGTCATAAAAGGAGTACGATCAAAAGAAATCATGAGAAAGATATCTGAACTGAAGGTAGTACTTTCTAGTTATAAAGCCTCTCTTGTCATCATCAAATAGAGTACAAAAGTGGAATAAGGTAGCAAAAATCGAACCACCACATTGTAGATTCATTAAACAAACTACATAAAATGGGAAAAAAATCCAAAATAGATTTTCATTGAAGGAAACAACTATTCAACATTTTTATTTTACTGTAAACATTAGCTCGAATATACAATAATGTCAAAACTTCACAACTTCCTTATAATTAAGAATGTTTCTGGGTAGTGAGATGGTCAAGTCTCCAGCTAGACTTGGAGATAATATTTTTATTTTATTTTTAATTGATAATGCCTACCTAACTACAATCATATTCCTCACTGACATTGAAATATCAAACACCATAACATAGTAATTACAGGCTAACTCAGGAACTTTCTAAATATATTAAGAAAATTTTAAATGTTGTACGCATTTCCATGAAGTAGTAACTACAGCTGCAATATCTTCTTAGTTAGCTTTCTTCATATAGAAGCATCCACTAAGCTAAATAATTTGTTATATTAAAACGCAAATTATCAGTCCAATCAACTCAACCATAAAAATACGCCTAACGAAGTTCATATGAGTCTCCAGACTCCCTGCGGTAAAAAATAAAAAAGCGATAACAAACCGACTTCTTGAGATTTCAGCGATAAACGTGAACTTTAGAAAAGAAAACTCCAGATGCTGAATAAGGAGAGAACTCTGAATGAAGAAACTCTCGGAGCCAAACGTACGAATCCATGCTAATCAACCATGCTAATTATAATCAGATACGAGAAAAAAGCAAGAAATATTTACCTTCTGGAATTGAAGAACGAGGAATACGAGAAGAGATTTGGATGAAGGAGGATTCGTCGGACACTCGGACCCCGAACTTTCCCTCTCGCGATCTCAACAGGTACAGGCGGAAGGGTAGGTTGGTAACAAGCGGTAACCACCCACCAACGTCGGCTCAGCCGTCGGCTTCGGACTAATTGGGCTGAGATGTATTTAAATTTACAGCCCATTTCTCTAGAAACTGCCTCGTGAAAATTAAAATAAAAATAAAAACTAATTTATTAACAAAAGATATCGGATTTATAGGTATTTTTATCCTGGACATCTAAGCTGCTCAGCGTCGGCAATTCTCATTCCTTTACATAGAGGCACCTTCCGTTCCGTTTAGAGGGGTGCCCAGATCGATCGTTCCCGCATGAGTATGCTGCAGGATAAAATTATCTTGGATTTATATATTATTGATTTTAT
>JBBPFQ010283582.1:0-29431 GCA_037974815.1 Kaempferia elegans | reverse complement strand
TTTTTAGATTTTACCTATGAGGTTTAGGCTACTTAATTGGATTATAGTCCATGCACCGGAGGGCGCCCTCCTGGCGGCAAGGGAGGACGCGGATTTGCCCTCCCGTGAGTGTCCCGCACGGATGTCCTGCACGGATGTTCCGTGGGATATCATCCCTATATATATATATAATGTGAAGATGTATCTGCTCACTATAATTAACTTATATTTAATATATTTTAGACTCTTGAAAGATGAATCATGACTGATGAAATTTTATAAAAATAAATTCCCAATGAGTCACAGCCCTTTTAATTGTTTGAGTTAATTTGTTGTTGACGGTATACATCCATATAATTAATAATTGTCCATTAAAACTGTTGAAACAAATAAACATTGAATGCATTGATCTTAGATTAATTATTTAGATTTAGTTCTTTTAAATTGGTGGCCATTAAAACTGCTCAAAATGAAAATCACTGATGAAAAAGAGAAAAAAATCTAATATACAAAAAACCTGAAGAATAAGGTAGAGAAGGAAGAGCATCAACCTCAGTACTGTGAGGTGGCAACGGCACCGTGACCTCCTCACCATTAGCCTCGCTAGGGCGAGACCACAAGGACACTATCACACCCTTGTCATGAGGCTACTTGGGATGAGCGATATCAACTTTTGCTTAATAAAAGAGTTATTTATATTTATTTTTAATGGATAAAAAATTAGAGTAAAATTGATTCATGGACGAATTTAAAATGTATGTATTCATGTGTAATCTATCTTTTTTGCCATCTACATCTTGGAGTAAATAAGACACAAGTGAGTTTTAAGTAGAAAATGAAGATTTGACACTCTTGTAATTTATAGCTTCATATAGTGAACTTGTGTGTAGATGTTTAAGAGATAAGGTCTGAAGGAGATATAATATGTTGTTCGGCAAATCGATGATTATTTAGTCCGACTTAAATTCAGTTTTTAAGTATAATTGATTGTCTCAAATTCTTTTTTTCTATGCAAATATATATGGATTCAACATTCAACTATTGAGATTTTATCTTGGAATATTTTAGAGGTCAAATTTTTGAATAGGCATAAATTGTATTTTAAATTTATCCGCTAGCTAGATGAATGAAAATAGGGATGTGGAAAGGCCATTAGGGAAAAGCTATTGAAGTGGGTCTGGATATTCATGTTCTAATCATTATTTTCAAACTTTAATCTTTTAAACTTTAGGTTGATTGTCATATCTCACCACCACGTCTTCATTAGTGTCTATATATGGGCATATAGTATACAACAAATAGAATACTTATCTTTCTAAGTCATTAATTTTTTTTTTGTCTGGTCAATTGAATCACTATGCCTATACGTGGTAGACTACCTGGTAGATTTGATTAACTACTAATTTGTCAACTAGTTCTCAATTCAAGAGTAGTTAGCTAGATTTGTCCCCTCGGGGCGGTGCGATAGTTAAGATATGGAAGATTGTCACATGAGATTTAGATGTTGAAACTCAGCGCGTCGGAGTATATATCTCTCCCATGTCTTGACCATTTACTAGTCATCCGTGATTTATCCGTGATTTAACTCCTTCGTGTTGTCTTAGGGATGGACTGACGGAGACACTGGGACGAGCAAATTAACTTTTTTACCACATGGCTTATGATTTCTCTTAAAACGAAAGGTTCCAATTGGATCCCGGTCTCCGTTGTTAATAAGCAAACGACACATGGAATTAGAAGACAAATATCTAATGGACTTTAATGGTAGCCGATTCGTGAAAGTATAGTACATTTTTTTATTTTTTATAAAAAAACAAATCTGCAAGGATAAATTGTCGAAACAGAAGCAGATGGACATTTTCCGCTTTTGGTATTAGTTTTTGAAAGGATTAATCATTATTATTTATAGAATCACGCATTTGATATATTTTTTCTAAATTGATTTTAAGAAACTAAGAAATCATTTTGTACGACTTCTGCATTGAGTCTAGAGTCCAAGTTCATGCAAGAAAAAAAATCTTTTGTTAAGTATATAAAAAGTTAGAAATAAAACCCAAACATTCAATTGTAGTCTAAATACATGAAGTTCTGGTATAACAAACATTTAATGTTATAAATATCTATGTTTTTTTTAGTTTATTCACGCTAAACTCAAAATCCAAATATGAAGCCGTGATTTGGTAAAATGGCAAAAACAAATTATAGGAGAAAAATTGAATTTATGGTCCAATCAAACTGTTTGATTCAGACATCAAACCACTTGAAATATATTCCGGTCGTTTTTGCTAACAACACTAGTGGTTAGATTACAGGTTTACACCCACTGTTTTGAAATTATATCCACTTTAAAAAAAAAGTCAGGATCGCGTGGTCAACGAAAATAATAAGAAGATCATTCATGAATACGCTTATTTGAAATTATTTTTTTCTGACTTTACCCAAAAAGATAGATAAATAAATAAATAAAATTTCCTCTTAAACATGGTCAAACTGAGACCCTTCGCCTAATCCTATTTCCTACCAGGAAGAGAACAACCAATCAAGAAACTGAAACAAGTTTGCAAACTCTGAAGAACAAAATGAAAAATGTTAGCAAAATTTTAAAGGGAAAGTAAATTCTTTGTTCTTTCAATTCCATGAGATTATCAACAGTAGATGGGGAAGATAAGGTGGTCGGACTCAGGGTGGGAACATGAGAAGACTAGAGAAAGATACATGCACTCTTCACGCATGCAGTGGAAGTCATTCAGAACCACCTAATGAAAAAAGCAGCCAGCCCACTCATCTGGAGATGGCAGGATTGATTGAAGAAATACTTCAAAACAGTCATCATCAAGTTCTACCAAAGCTGACAATAAGATGAAAATGACATGCCATGATAAGATGCACCAATAAGATTTATCAAGGTTATATTCCTCATGGTCGTTATAGATTAACTACTTGGCAAGTTCCATTCGACTAAATACAGTTTGCATCATTAAAATCAGAATCAAACTAAGTAATTGATAAATATAACAGTTTAGTTCAATTTGGTTAGGTCGGGTTGGACGGAACAGTAGCTTGTGGTGCAAGTTGCAGAGCCCCATTATTTCCAGGAGAAGGTTTTGATGTTTTCAATAAACAACAGCCAGAAGTTTCAAGAAAAAGTACGTGAGCACTAAGTATAGATGGCAAGCTTTAGTTAAAATTTAAATTAGAATAAATAAACCAATCCAACAACTGATGAGAAAAAAATCAATATATCGAGATTGATATGAAGATAAAATCTATTCTTAGGTTTAGTATGAGATTTCCCTATACTAGGCACAAATAAGATCCATCAGTTTAAATAACATAACGATAAGCAATGATGGTGGCAGTAAGAGAAGACAATGGGATAATCAAAGATCAGCCCTTCCTGGATATCTCGGGAAAGGTATAACGTCTCTGATGTTGTCTATGCCAGTGGCAAAAAGAATCATGCGTTCAAAACCCAAGCCGAACCCACTGTGCTTGACGGTGCCAAAACGTCGGAGATCTAGGTACCATTCATAAGGCTCGAGAGGCAACCCTGCATCTTCAATTCTGAAAAAGCAGATGAAATCAGGCCATGTAAACTTCAACAAAACAAATGATGAGAACAATTAAACAAACTAAAAGTGGAAGAATATTCTGACCAGGTGCAACAATAGAACATGATGCAAGCATGACTTCACTGAAAAATCCAGTCAGTCATGATGCAAGCATATCTTCTCACTTATATGCATGCAGCATAGAAGACAAATCTTGTGTAATTTAATTTCAAAACATGGCACATCGTGCAACAATAGGACCTAATTATCCAACAAAGAAAATTGGAAGGATATTCTAATTTTGCCTAAAATTTGAATTTCCTCGTCAACAATAGAAAGTGATTATGGGACTTCAACATTGAAAAATAACCCTGACAGATCTCGTGTCCAATCATGAATTGAACATGATTAATGGTCTCTAGCCTCCAAACTCTTTGGAATCATGATTTTAAAAGAAACAAATAAGCAAATGTATACATGATAAATTTTAAATGAAAAAGGAAGACATAAATATCATACACGCAATGTTCAAGCATACACACCAAAGTTGACCACAGCTAAATACAACTGAATATTTAAATTTATTATGTGTACCTTTTAGTGAGGATCTCTAAACGCTCCTCTCTTTGGCTTCCTCCAATCAGTTCACCAACCTAAAAATATGAAATTTACCAATAATATGACTGCAAGAGAACTTTAAAATAAAATAAAAATAGGTGGATGGCACACAAGTTGGAAGGGAAAATGCACCAAATGGAAGGCATACCTTGGGCACAAGCACATCCATAGCTGCTACTGTCTTTTGATCATCATTGAGCCGCATATAAAATGCTTTAATGCCTCTCGGATAGTTATATACAATGACTGGCTTTTTGAATATCACTTCTGTCAAATACCTAAATAATGCAACAGATTGTCAACCCTTCGAACCTTCCAGACAACTTTAAATATGCTTTGCAGCAATGTTATTTGTACCTTTCATGTTCTGATGCTAAATCAACTCCCCATTCCACCTTGTTCTCAAACTTCCTGTCTGTCACATTGGCTAGAAGATCTACAGCTTTGGTGTATGAAACACGCTCAAATGGCATAGATGCAACAAGCTTTAAACGTTCTATGGCTGTCTTATCATAGTTCTTGACCATAAATTCCATGTCTTCCAAACAGTTATCAAGTAACCATTGACAAAGAAATTTCACATAGTTCTCAGCATAGTTCATATCATCCTGCAGTTAAGAAATTACAACTAACTCACTAGAATCTAGATTCTATATATAACTTTACTGCAATAATGAGCAACAAGCAGAACCATAAACAAATATCAAATATGTGTATGAAAGCTAATGATTAGCACTAGACTGCAAAAACATCAAGTTTCCATCACTAGAATAACAAAATATTCAAATATTATACCTCCAGATTGGCAAACGCTATCTCTGGTTCAACCATCCAAAATTCAGCCAAATGTCGTGATGTGTGGGAATGCTCTGCTCGAAAAGTTGGGCCAAAGGTATACACATTTCCAAGAGCACAAGCATATGTCTCAACCTGAAGTTGGCCAGATACTGTAAGAAAAGCTTGACGCCCAAAAAAATCAGTTGCATAATCAATCTTTCCATCCTTCTGAAGAAGCCCAGGTTTCAAATTAAATCTTTCTTCAAGCTTTGATGCATTTTCCTTTGCCTTGTTTAGCTCAGCAACAGAAGCAACTATCTCATCCTTGCTAGCCTTTGATGATTTTAGTACTGAGACAACTTCTCCTTTTTCTTTGACAAGAAGCTTAGCAGCCTCAACATCAGATTGTGATGGTGGAGGATTCTGTTGCAAGTCTTTCGCCAACTTTTCAGCATCGCTAAATAGTGTGGTAACTTGGAACATTTCACCAGCTCCCTCACAATCACTAGTGGTGATTATAGGAGTATGTATGTACCGAAATCCATTTTGTCTGAAGAATGTATGGGTTGCATAAGCTAGCTCATCTCTAATTCGAGCAATCACAGATATCTGCAACAATTTATTGGGAACAAATAACAAGAACAACGAAATGGAGCAATTAGCAGAGACACATTGTATAAATAGGGCATTTGAGAAAAAAAAAATAGCATTTTCTGCTTAATATGACAACCAATAAAAATAAAATGTCATACAGGTATATATGCATTTATGTGGTTTTAAATTTCCATACTCGAGTTTAAAAAAAAAATGATGATAAATTGAATACCGTGTTGGTGCGGGCGCGGAGATGCACGAAATCACGAAGAAACTCGAGCGTAAGCCGCGTCTTTGGGAGGGGGTACTTCGCCGGATCCACCGGCCCGACCTCGAGCACTTTCTCCACCCTGAGCTCGACTCTCTGCTTAGTACCCTCGGGCGGCTTCTTGAGCTCGCCCTCGACCAGCACGGAGGTGCCGGTGGGCACCAGAAGGGACAAAGGGTACACCGCCGCGTCGACGATCACCTGGAGGTTCGCGAGGCAGGAGCCGTCGTTGAGCTCAAGGAACGCGAAGGATCCCTTCCCCTGCTCGCGTCCAGTCTTGATCCAACCGCCGACGACGACCTTCCTGCCGACGAGGTCCTCGATCGCGCCAGTGACGATCGACTTGATGAAGGTGCGGGGGAGAGAGCGCTCCAGAGCGGAGTCAGCGAAGAGGGAGGCCGCCTCCAATTCGCGCACCGGTGGACTAGAGACGGCGTCCATTTTGGGTAGGTGGCGGCTAGGGTTTTGGAGGGTGTGGCAGAAGGATCTTTATAGAATTTATACCTTACGACACTACGAGGTCGAGGCCTGCAGGGAAATAAGATTCTATCCAAAGAAAATAAAAAAGATTCGGATTCGATGGTTGCAGTTGGGGTGTCGTCGTTCAGTCAGCGAGGAGTTTTGCTTGGTGAAACCTAGAAAAAAAAAACTTTCCCTGTTGATAATCCAGATATGCAGTGCAATCTTTTTCTTTCAATTTCTGGATCATGATTTCATGGTGTTTTTTTTTTTTTTTTTTACTGTAACACTGTCAATCCATGCGCGACGCTCGTGGAAGATTGAGTGAAGCGTCTGTCCAAATCACTTTCGAACATCCATCAATGATGTCTTGACTATCCGATCGGCGTTAGAACATAAGGACACAGTGATATTAAGACAGAGTATCCGAACTGATGAGTTGCATTGATTTTGGATCCTCTGTCCCAATATCATCGTGTCCCCGTGCCTCAGTGCCGATCGGACGGTCCAGATTACATCTCAAGGATGTTGTGCATATCACGAGGATATTACACACATCTCGAAGATGTTTGGACCATCCAATCGGCCACACAGGGATGTTAGGATAAAAGATCCAAACTGATAAGTATCACGCACACAGGTGTACAAGTTAAAACAATTCCCTATATATTCCACTAGGTAAATATTAACACTTTTTGAAGGCTAACCTGTTTTCTCACAACAGAAATATCTTTCTATTCTCGCAACATAAAGAGTCGAATCCAAATTCATATGATATAAAATGAGCAAGTGAAGTAATCTATCTACGAACTCTATTGTTACAACCAATCCACCCGCCAGTCTGCTCTTTAACATTCTCTTCATTTTTCCAGTGAATTCTGATGACTTCTTTTTTTCCAGTGAATTCTGATAACTTGCGGAAACAATGAACTAAAATCGGATGACTTGTGGAAACAATGAATTAAAATGTGAACAATTTCTTTTGTTGATTAAAGATAAAACAGTATATTTACGGGCATACGATGGATAATCAAGTCAAATAGTCTAAGTGAGTACCATCAGATAACAGATATTATCATCAAAGGCTAACATTAATCATGCGCACTGGAAGCTTTAATTAACTGCCCCGGCAACAGGAAGCCACCACTATAACGAAGTAATCACGGGGAAAGGTTGCTTGACAAGAATCCTAGCATTGCCTGGGAATATTAGTTCTAACATCGCAAACCAGTTGTGTCAATTTTAGTCAGCTATTCTCTCGTAGAAGTACAGATACCCCATTTCTTTTGGTGGATCCACGGATGCTCCAACTTTACTGTCGTTGAATATTACCCATCTTCCATCTTTATATACATGAGCCACATAATGGCCACAGTGGGTGGAAGTCCCCATATGACTAATAAATGCCATGAGCTTGTATCCTGCAAAATGGAATTGTTAAATGATAAAGATAGCAGTCAACTCGGCCAAAGGAATAAATAATAAAAGTTAAAAAGTGAGATTCATAAAAATTTAAAAGCGCAATATAGTCCAAATCTGATAGTTTGGACACCAGCAGAGATGCACAAAATTACAAAGATATTGAAGCTGGTAGGGAAAAGAAAATTGCAGCTCGTTCAATGATCTGAAAATAAGCAGCAGAAAGTTCTTTTGTTCCTAATGGAGCATCTGGAATAGGTATTCATCAATCTTTGAGTTTAAATTTTATGAATGCAGATGAGAGTAATATTTGTAGACTTGCAAACATAAAAAAATGAAGTCATTGTGAAAAAGAAAAAAAAACAATATACTGTGAGACATGGTCTATAGCAAATATTCAAAAAACTTCAAACTGCTACTGAAGAAATAAAAAGTTCAAACTGCTTACTGCAACAACAAAAATTCCAGATTTTGAGCGGTAAACAACTATAACTAAAGGTGTCAGTGAGCATGGCCTAGATCCCAGCCCTGAATAAGCAGGGCAAGGGCGAGGCCCAGTCAAACAGGACAGGACAGGACATAGCCACAGTCCCAGCACGGCTCGGTTATGGTTGGGTAGGGCTGTGCCACGTTCAATCCAAATCAAAGCTTGGACCAACTCATACTTCTACCTTTAACTCGAAACACTTTTTCTGTGACAACACATCTATATGTCATCCAGAAAGCAATATCATCCATACTGGAGAGTGGAGAGACTAAAATAAGGAATACAATTTCAGTTTTATGAGTGAACTATAAAATAAAATGGTATAAAACTACCTACTGCAAACAATCAACTATGAAGTTGTATGGATGAACAACATAATATATGGATTGTTCAAAGTCTGATTATTAGAAATCAAGTTGTACGGCTAAAAGGAATTACATCATGTAAAAGTATCTAATTGTGAGATAATTATGTGCTATTACTTGTTACAAAACCTTACATCTTAAGATTTGTATAAAACCAGATATGCAGTTTTATACAATCTTGTCTCTCGGAAAACAATAACATGGTGATGAGTAACAAATGAAGACAAGAAAATAAAGAAATCCATCATTTCCATTATGAAGGAAACAAAAAAAGGGCAAGTAGTTAAAGAACACTAACTTCCACTTCCATCTGGTACCCCAGGATCACCAGCCTCCACAGCGTTTGAGGTTACATCTGTATCCTTTGCGCTAGAGGCCTCTGGGTGGCTAAATATCCAATCAGTTGCTTTCTCTATGTCCCCTCCCTATGTGAAAATATATACCAAAACAAAGTTGGAACTTGTAAAACAACTATATAAGCAAGCAAAAATGTAATCTTTAATTGAAACATTTAAATCATTTGATTAGTCAACTAAAGGAAGCATCAGAAAAATACTATCATCTAAAAAAATAATCTTACAGATGCTTTTAATGCTTTTCTAGCCACCTCTTCATGGAACCCAAATGAAATTAAAGTTTCAACGCTTGTTTCATCAATAGATTGAACCTCCATAGCATGAGAGTTATACAAAATAGGTTCATCTATATCTGCATTGAAATGTTGAGAACTGATCAGTGATTCTAGATAACTTCTACGTAAGGCTAAAGGACCGATTTCATCCAGAAAAAATGCTTACACGAGCTGATGCTTAGAAAAAAAATTGGTCAGTGATTCTAGACACAAACCCGGATCATCCATGTGAGAGAGTAGCCATGTCATTGCTTCCTCAACTCCAGCATTAGCAGTGTTTAGGGCAGCCTTTTGACAATGGAGATAATTGAAACCCATAGCCGCAAGTTTGGAAACAATGTCCTCACTAGCAACTAGTTGGGTAGCTTCAACCTCCCCAATGTCACCTGCAAAACAAATGCATGCATAAACAAGAAAGTGCTGAAGAAAATATTAAACAGATGGTGCACTTATAGTAGCTGCTTTGCCTCTTGGATGCACAGAGAAAAGAGATTAATATTATTAACCTGTTTCCGGCAGTAATTCTTCTCCTGGCTGTAAACCTTTGCTGCGCATGTGTGTGATGTCAATTACATCAGGTACATCAATATAAACATCTGCAGAATAAATTGCAAATGTACAGAAAACCCAAAATAAGAAAATAAAAATACCAAGACTCAAAAAGGAGAAAATACCAAAAAGTAATACAATAAAAGATACCTAGTTTCTTTGGCACCCAGCCTTCTTCCATCACAAACTTCCTCATGTGCAAAACCAGATAATCAGGAAAAGTAGCCAAACCAGCAGTCCTTGAAAAACATTTGGTAGTTGCTTTAGAAGACATAGAGTAAATCATTGTTAAAAATCAGAAAAAGAAGCAATTTATTTAAAGGCTTCCTGATATTATCAACATACTTGTTTGCTGTTGTCTTAGCATCTAACGCTGAACTGTAAAAGTCATGAATTTCCTCAGTGGATGAAAAACTAGCTAGGCACGATTCCAAAGGGACCCTTGGTCGTCCAATTTCACCACTAGCTCTGCCCAACCATGCATTCAAAATATATAAACATACAAAACATGAAAACAGCAACAATAAAAAACCTGTACAATCTTCCTATAGCTTACACATCAGCCCCTTCTGCATTCTTTTCCGCTTTGGTCTTGTTAAAGGCTTCAAGCTGTTCTGAATCATTAAAGAACAAAATGAGTAATGACTTTGAGATATCATCATCAAGAAAAGGGCAAGCATAACCAATTTACCTTTGTTAGTAGCCTCGTGTAGTGGAATATTTAAAGAAAGAATATAATCCGATCTTTTATTATAAGCAACTTTTCCGGAGGAGCACTGAAGTCTCTCTTCAATCACAAACTTAAAACTCTTCGAAGGATCCAGTGCAGGTTTTCCAGTATTGGCCCGTTCAACTTGGTCAAGCAAATGCAGAAAAAACTCAAGTGCATCCTAAACAGGAACAAAACAACAGAAGCAACAAATTTAAGAAACTAATAGGGGAATAAGTAATAGCAGGCAAAAAGTTTAACATACAACTGGAAAAAAAAAAGGTTAAATTATATCTTCCAGAGTAGAGGAAAACCAATTTGTTAGGATTTTTGTACTAAATCTATAACCTACAACCAGAGGCAATCAACTTTATGTTTGTTGGGTATTAAAATCATGAGCCCCTATATTTGAATAAAACCATTGACATTGTGAAATATGCAGTCCCAACTCCCAACAGTAAAGGGATTCACCATCTTCCATCAATTAAAGTCAATCTTGCAACAAAATCAAAGGATATGTTAGTATAAAAATTTTGTAGATGAAGGCAGCAAAAGAGTTCATATAAACAGTTAGGATGATTTCCAGTGATTTTGAACAACTAAGACAACAAACAAAAAGACTGGCTTCTTACACGACAAATCAATCAAGTGGTCTGCAACTAGTTACAGTGTTCCACTGGCTCCTATTAAAGTCATATATACGCACACATAAGAAAACTGAATAATTTGTTGAGTTGCACTGGGGCTGACCAGTTCATGGGCCTCAAATCTAACTGGATCCATACAAGCCTCCAAACTTTTCAGTCTGCTGGAGTCAGGATTAAAAGACTTCTTATTTTCACTTGTCAGGGGAAAATATGAGATAAATTGTAACAAGACAACTTTTTCTGAGTTCTAAGACATTGACAGTCAAATAAACCACCAGCAGCATTAATATTTGCCCTTAATCAGAGGAAGCCCGTTTTAGCCTCCAGCACTTCGAATTTCGCCTCAATTGGCTACAACTAGATAGCTATGCTTCTATAAATACAGTTACTGATACCAAGAATGACTACTATAAAAGAATAGATTATTCAAGAAATGCAATCACCAACTAGAAGCACATCTAGAAACAGAGCTCCATTTAGTCATACCAAAACACCACTGGCAATAGCATGAACTCCCCTTAAATTCAAAGATTTCAGAAACACGATGAAAGTTCCAGCAAATATAAATTCAATAGCATAGTACTCTTTCTTGCTCTTTCCATTTCCCACACTTGAGATTGCAAGTCCTTCCATCTATTTATGCATGAGCTGGTAATGATTCATGGAGAAAAGTCAACATGCCAATGCCAATTGTATCATATTTGATGGTACCATAACAGAATTGTTAAGAAACAAATCACAACTAAAAAGAAATAAATGCACATGAAAAAAAAAACAGCTTAAAATAACAGAAGAAAAGGTGTAAAAGGAATGGCATATGATTATCAGCAGCATATCAAATTTTGCATGACTTGTAGCCAAGACACAAGCCAAAATAAGAACCAGTAGTGTTGGTGCATGTCAAAATAATCCCATATGATTCATTTATAGTAATAACTCATTAGCAACAACAAGGTACCTGCTGCCTCACACTCGAAAACTCAGGATGATTAGCAGCAATAACTGTTTTAAACATGCGAGGAGGGATACCTTCTTGCTTCTGAATCAAAAAGGAAATCAAAGAGTTTTCATTAGCAGCAAATATCAAAGCCACGGGTAGAGGATTCTCTCGCTTTTAAATGAAATCAAGTTCTGTATATCGTCTTTAATAGCTTGAAATCATTAATGATACCACTTATTACTGAAGCACATTTGAAGAAGAATAGAAACATGTACATAGAAGCTATAAGATCAGATATAAAAATTTGGTTCACCCAAAGATTTTTTTTTCTTATTACTATATCTAAGTTTACATGACAAATGTCATAAAAGAAAATTAACTAAAGGGAGCAGAGGGAATAAAGGGGTAATCCAGTATGATAACGAACAAAATACTCCATCTATGAAAATATAATGTGCGTCTAAATTAGGCCAATGAATTGCAAGAACCAACAGAAAAACTGAACTACATTATGGCCGTGAGATATTCCAGTTACATTAATCATAGCACACATCACGCTAGGATTAGTAACAATTAACGGCATCAGTTAAAAATTCTAAAGGTCCATCAGAGTTTCCAGCACTGGAAGTTTCAGTATTACAGTTCCTGACTTCATTAGTTTGGTTGAAAAACAATTTAATGTAAATGCAGGATTTTCTGTGAGTAAAGTCTCCAACATACCTGTTGAACTGGCAAGGAATATTTGCCAGAAAGCAACCCATGTGCCAGTTTAGTCCTGCAAGCAAATATTAGAGAAGTATCAATTAACTCATGCAGGGCAGATCAGTCAGCTCATGGGCATCAAAATGATAGTTTTTCATTGCTCTAACAAGGACTTCAATCACACCATTACTTTTACTAAAAGTTAAAGATGCAATTCATAAAAATGATGCTGATCAAAAGAGAACAGTAGAAAGCATCTTCATTCAAATTCTGTACTTAATGAGTTGAACCAGGTTCTAAAATACCATTACGTGCCAGATTGATCAGTATGTACTAGTACAAACCAAGCAAAGAGCCAAAGACAGAAAGACCATTTTTTAATTTGAGCAATCCACAATCAAGAATGAAGTTAGTATCTCGTGTAAGGTGGAGTACCTCATGACAAACACACCTAATTGTTTTTAAAGCAATTTTTTTGTCAATATGAACGAGTCCAACAAATGACTGAAATTGGCATCAGAACAATTTAAAATAAGATTCAACACACTAGAAAAGGCTGCCTAGTGCACGAAGCTCCCATCAATGCGGAATCTGGGGAAGGTTGGACCACATTAAGTCTGTTATAAGCAGCCCTACCCTGCAGAAGGGCTGATATATGTGGACTAAGCCAAGGGAAGGTTGGACCACATTAGGTCTGTTATAAGCAGCCCTACTCAAAGTGACACATTTACTAAGGCATTAAATTGATGTGATTTAAATATCAATCATACTTCAGATGAGTGGTGCAGATTGAATACCAAAATTACTTGGCTTAGTTCACATATATCAAAATTGAACAAGTCCTCCTCCCTCCCTTCATCACCATTGTTTCTTTCTTTCCTCTCTTCTTCCACTCAAGTAGACATGCACTAATAGTTATAGTTATGTGAGGTATAAGTTTGGCTCCACATTGACATTTAGGTATAGCGTATTATGCTTTGAGTCTTGCATATTCAATGTAATAGTTTCCCTTATCAGGCACAATAATAGAAATCGCTCTCAACTATATTATAAGACAAGCATGGGAATTTAGCATGTCAACTGTCATAAATCATAACACGTAAGAATCTATACTAGCATGCATGTAGAAGATGCCATGCAATTATTCCTAACTATTTCTAGGAAGTCACTAATTGAATCCTTACAGCTGCATATTCAAGTCCAATGTTGAATCAGAAGGTGCCATTGCAAAAGCCATCTTCAGACTTTGGTTTTCATAGTATCTGGGAAATGGGCAGACACAACAGAACACGTCAGATAAGCAACACAACTAGCCTATCCTAATGGCCACCAATTTGAAATTATACAGACCTAGAGATGAAAGCATGAGTTGTAAACACCACTTGAATTGTTGATGCCATATAGCAACTGACAAAGAAACAAGACATGAGAGCAGTCAGTGTGCAGCAAAATGATGTACAAAGTGGAAGTAAGATAAGTAACATTATCTGATGACTACCTATTTCCAAGGTTAAGAAGACCAGTATAACCTGGTCCAAATAAGAGCTCCACTTCCTGCCCACTTTCCTGGATACGATTCCAGTCAAAATTGGTGTTTTGGTCAAGTTCCCTTTCAGCAGTGGTCATTTCAGTCTGGAGAAGCAAAATACAGTGTACTTCTTTAACTCCTTTTGCGACAAAAGCATGCACTAATGAGTAATGAGTAATAAGGGCGATGAGAAGTCTTGGAAAATGTGAATAGCCATACTAAAGCCAAAATATACTTGTCTTCTTTGTCAATCTTTGAATCATATTACAAATCTATTACATAACTACAATATCAAACTTGTTATACTTCATGAGCTCATCTCAAACACTGTCAACACTTCTGCTTCTTCTACCAACCTTAGCAACTAGTGTAAGAACTTGTAGTCCAACAACCAGAGAACTCAAGTAACAATATATAACTTAGTCAATTTTTAATGTGAACAAATTGATACTGGACTTTAAAGTAATAACTTCCCATTATAGAACATGTGAAAGGTCAAAAATGAGTTGATGGCTAATACATGAGCCATATATCTCTTAAAATAGTTAAATTATGGTTAGTATCACATAGTACATTACATATCACATCATATTAGAACCAATGAACGGCCGTTCAAAATCAAATTGAAATATAGTTATCAGTTGTAAAACAAAACTTCATGACACATTTTTGGAGGAAGTTTCAAGGCGTGATTAAGTTGAATGAACTCAAACAAATACTCATACATAAAAGTATGGTTTCAAGTCGAGCTATAAAAACCTTGCTGAATTTCAAACCAAAATGTACTGTCTATCCACTAGGAGAATTTTGGCATACCAGAAGATCAAAAGCATAAATTAACCAAACATCATGGAAGAGCAACAAATCAAATATATACTAACTGAGGAGAGAGGGAATTAAAGAAAATAACATTGGATATAAATGAAGAAAATTTTTTAATCGTAGAAGGGGAGCCTTGGCACAAAGGTAAAGTTATTGTTGTGTGACCTAGAGGCCACGGGTTTGAGTCTCGAAAACAACATCTTGGAAAGCAGGGTAAGGTTGTGTACAATATATCCTTCTCCGGTACCCCGCATTGGCAGGAGCTTGTGCACTGGGTTGCCCTTAATTACACACACACACACAAATATAGAAAAGAATAAATACAGATGTGCTCCTAAGTATCATCATCCAAAGATATAAAGCTATTGTTCATCATTAATATATCACTGACCTTTTGCAATGATGAGAAGTCAATACCAAAAAAAGCCAAATGTTGAGCTAATAGGGGATCCTCGACAGTATCATCCTCAGGGTATGAGTAAACGTCTGAGCTGCCATGATGGTTACAAGTTAAGCAACATATTAAAGAATAATTAAACACAATTGACACGAGCTGCCAGGATGGTTACAAGCTAAGCAACATATTAAATAAGAATTGAACACGATGGTGATGTCTTTACTTCACAAGGATTGTTATAAAAAGATAGATATATGCAGAAAATCATGATTCAGAGTCATATTTCTCGTATTGACCATCACTGATAGTATTGAGTGTGAGCATTTCTGGGTCAAAAGATAAACATGATCTTGCAACCACATGCGACCATTGTTAACATGGCAAATAGTCACACGTGTATCGCATCAAGTTTTTTATGGTGTACGAAATTATAACAAAGGGTAGATTTTAACACACTTTAAAAAGATTTTACAATATTTTAAACTTTCAAAACAAATTTGAGAAAACATGTAAAATGATAAGTTAGATTTATATATTAACCTTTGTAATAATATCAACAACAATAGAATAGACTTGAACTTCAACCTCCCAAACGACTAAAAAAGTATATTTTTTGGCACACAAAGGTTAAAGACGGAAACTGGAAGAGTATGCTCAGTTACTACTTAAACTTCTATTTTTCTTGGCATGACCTACTGACTACACAAATCAGCAGAAAATAAAAAATGATTTACATGTTTTTGATTCATAACAAATCATACAAAGTAACTAATCTTAATAGGACAGGACCATTCGGTGAGAAATTTACCAGACACAAAAGGCCATGATTTACAGCTTTTTATATATTAGGGTTATAATTACCTTATTGAGATATTCATCTCATATTCATGTCATTTTGTGTGAGGCACTATGATTACCAATATTTCAGAATTGGAAAATGCTAACAGTTGCAATCTGGTGAGTGAATTTTTAAAATGAAGGTCTCTTTCATCTTAGTGAAACAATAATATTCAAAGTAATCAAATCATATTTTTAGTTCACTGATGAATATTTTATTTAGTCTCCTTTCTACCCCTTCCACCTTCCAATCTATACATCCAATTCTTTTATTGGGGAATCTTAGTCATCATTAAACATGTCCATACCAAAATTGACAATAAAATATAAAAAATCAACAATGGTAGAGGCAAATCAATTAATTAATCTTGACATTACAAAAAATCACAGCCAGCAACTAGTAAGATAATTGCAAAAATAAATTCACGAAAAAACATTGGAAAAAATTTGAGGCTTGCAAATGAAGAATAATATATAAATAGACATAAATCATGGTATCAAAAGAAAGGAGACATGATATTCCCAGATAAACATACAGAAACTTGAGGCCAGAAATTCATACATGTTATCTAAATAATCAAAGAAAAATCAATATACGTTCAGGGAGAGAAGAACAATTACCTGCACTTTCTAAGTCTGCAGTTATTGTACCGAGTTTCACAGCTAGGGGATAATTTGTCTCCTTATAATGTTCGATAGCGTGATTATTGCCGCCACTTCCATCCCAATTTCTCCGGCCACAAAGTATCATTCCATCAGTTAAGTTCAGCCACAGATTATCAGTCTTATTGCATTTGCAACATTTCCAACCAGACGGAGGCACAACAATGCCATTATTAATCTGTTGCAGAGATAATGCATAAGCACTAACTTTCTTCTTCTCTGCAGTCCAAGCAGCTAACTGTTCTTTGCGTTCAGCACCGTCAGCTAACAAAACTGCATCAACCGCTAGCCTAATCTGCAAATTAGTTAACAAATAGATGGAACTGTAAGATGGTCTTTGTTGCAGAATAAATATTTGGAGATGAAATTAAACAGAAGACTGCATACTTTTTCTGGCAACTCAACAGAAGGAAAAGGTAGAGATACATATTGAGGCAATATTACAATGTTGTGAGTTTCTTCATACTCAATTTCCTGATAATCAAATCCTCCCTCCACACCTGCAAACCACATTGTACTAAAGCATACTTCCCAAGTTTCCATAAAAAACATTGAAAATTTTCAATCTTCACAATCATTCATACATTTCATTTCTTTGACAAATTTTAAGTTTCTAGTTGGCATATCGAAAATGAAGTGGATAACATACCTTAAAACACACTACCCAACAAAAATCGTATATGCAAGCTTATTTGAAAATTATGATTGGGCACAAAACAATTATAATGCAAATTTAAACTAAAATTCACTTAATGAGAGAGTAGACTAAATAGTTCATTTCTTTTTTCATCCATGAAATTCAGTTTTGGAATTCATTTTTCAAAAGAATGTCTAGCATCGTCTAAAAAAAAGTATCAAGAAAACTTACAAACGTATCTTAGAAAATATACAAAATCAAATACCTAAATAGAACACTGGATCATGAGATGGAAATCAGCCATGTTAACAGATTATAAGACTATTCATTCTAACAAACGTCATAAACATACTGAAATGGACTAAACACTGAAAATGAAAAATATTTGGCATGCCACGTTTTCTTTAGGGAAGCTAAGAAATATAAGCTAAACATAATGCAAATGGAAATATAGAATTGAATGTCCACCTTATTGAAAGTATAACTCTGTCTCAACTGTACAAAAAACCCAATTCCAGTTTAAAACAGTTTTTATTATGTTTAATTTAGTTAGACCAAGATTAAAAAAAACAAATATTGATATTGTTAGACAGCTCTCAGGCAACAGGATGAACAAAAAAACACAAAAAATACCAATTGCGAGCAGAGTTGGTTTCTTTAAAGGTCGGTCCTCAGGCACAGGCTTTGGTCTCTGCTGTATGTGAAGGTAAATTGGGTTTCCTGTCTTTTCGTAGTTCCAGTCAACGTACTCCTTCCCAAATGCAAGAAATGAACTCATATCAACGAAGAGACCTCCTTCTGAACTCTAGCCTCCACGAATAACACGGTCAGATAACAGAAGCGCGTCAAATCCCAGAAGAAGAAAAATAATGGAAAACAACCAAAAGCAAGCTGCGATAAGAGGAATGGATTACCGGGGTATCGAAAGAGACGCAGCACTCGTTCTTGTAGATGCGGTTGGTGGGCTCCGGGATACGGACCCTGGAGAGGTGAGAGCGGAGTAGCTCCATCGGAATCGGGATCGGGGATTAGGGTTTCTAGGAAAGGAATAAGACGAAGATATCCCAATAGAGCAGAAGAGTGTGTTTGGGGTTCGTTCCTTGCGGCGAGGGCTTTAGCTTCTGCTTTGCGCAAATGACGGTCTATTGAGACTTGAGAGTGTCCTCAAAAGTCCAGCGTAAACGATAATATCAATTATTCTCATTTAGTCATAATCCGTAAATCGGTGCTCATAAAAATTTACTCTCGATCACTAAGATATAAACAAGAAAGCATTCGCAAAGACAATCCAAAAATTTAGTATCTCTTAATTACAAATCTTAAAAAAAATTAATAAAAATACATCGTAACTGATAATTAAATCGTATTTTATTCAGTTTTTTACAAATCATAAGTTTCTAAAATGTCAAAATCACAAATTTTAGTTTCAAAATTATTAAATCAGGTACTTATTTTTCATTTTACCGTCGTACTAAAAAAAAATTAAGTCGGTTTCGATCAAAATCGGCTAATATATCTAAATACCTCGGAATGATATGAACTGATTTCATGTGTTCATTTAATTTTTTTTTATTATAAAAATGTTATTAAACGTCAATTTAACTCAATATATCGAGAACGGTGATTTTTAAATACAAATATATTTGAAAAAATAATTTATATTTAAAAAATTACTGCTCTTAATAGATTAAATCAAATTTATATTTAATTATATTTTTACATTAAGGATAATTAGACGAATACATATAAACTAGTTTCATGTCGTTCTACGGTCTTTATGTGCATCAAGCAATTTCGGCCAAAATCGGCTAATAGACATAGAGATCTTATAATGACATGAAATTAACTTTTATATGTTCATCTAGTTTTTTTTATTATAAAAATGGCATCAAACATGAATCTAACACATTATATTGAGAACAATAATTTTTTAAAACATAAATTAGGTTTTCGGAACACATTCGTATTTTAAAAATCACTATTTTCAATATATTTTATCAAATTGATGTTTGAAAACATTAATATAATCATAAAAACTATAAGACCTCATAAGATCAAGTTTCATTTCATTTCAAGCATCTAGGTTCATCAACCGATTTTACTCAAATTGATTGATGGATCTAGAGAACTCAGATTGAAGTGAAACCTAGTCCTATGAGTTTTTCTAATTTTTATGATTATATCTATGCTCTTAAACATCAATTTGACTCAATATATTAAGAACGACGGTTTTTTGAACACAAATGTTTTAAAAAAATTAATTTATATCCAAAAATCACTACTCTCAATATATTATGTTAAATTGATATTTGATAACGACTGATCTTTTTTTACAGTCGAATTGATTTGAGAATGAGGGTAAAATGAAAAGTGGATACATGATTTGATAATTTTAAAACTATGATATGTGTTTGAGTACTTTAGAAACTTATCTATTAGGTTTGATATAAAAAAAAAAAAAATCAAAACGGAATTACCACATATTTCAAAATGCCCCTGCTAATCTGTGCTTGTTTGCCCAACATCTTGAAATGCCTAAGATGGTAAACAAGTCAAGCCGAGCTGAGTATTGGGGTGTTCAAGCTTGTTTGATAAGGTAATCGAGCTGAGCCGAGCCGATCTTAAAATAAACCAAACCTTTGAAATGATTGTTCAAGTTTGACTTTGGTTTATTTTTTATGAGCGTGAGTTTGTTTGAAGTTTGACTTGAGTTTGGTTCATTTAGATGTTATCGAGTTTTCAATTCAAGTTTGGCTTGAGTTTGGTTCGAGTTTGATTCGTTTAGATGTTATCAAGTTTTCAATTTAACCTTGTTTGATTGTTTGAGCCTTTTGTTTATTTAATTGGTTATTGAGTTTGATAATTTAAATTTATTTATTTATCTTATTTATTTATTTATTATTTATTTATCATGTTTATAAGAATTTTATTAATAAACATGGTTCACGAACGTTGTTCACGAACATTAACGAATTGAACATATATGTGTTCAAACTTGTTTGTTTAGTTTAACGAGTTGTTCAAGCTTATTTGTTTAATTGATCTTGTTTATATTGAATGAACATAAATAAGTTTTTACTAAGCCGAACAACAAGCTTATTCATGAACGTTTGATTCATTTACAACTTTAGAAATGCCCTGGGTATTTAATTTTACGACTTAAACACAAAAGGAAACGACTTCCACAATTCTTCGTTTTACCCTTGAAAATTTGCTTCACCTTTTTTCTAAGTCTTTCACTTTTTTAAATTTTGTCCTTTAAGACAAAGTAAAAAATAAGGGGAAAAAAGTAAGTAACAAATGAGATTGTTTTTTTTTAAAAGCCGAAATTTACAATAAAGAAAATTATGCTCAGTTTTATCTTCCCTGCAAATTAAAGAGACTGCTAAGTATTAGTAAAAGAGCGAAAACCCTAAACCCACTTCTCGCATATATCTTCTTTTCCTGTGCCTTATCTTCTTCCTCGTCTTCCGACACTCTCTATTCATTCTCAAATGGCGACGATTTCCTTCTCCTCATGTTCTGTGATCCACCAGAAACCCCTATTAACCTCCAATATTCCACAGTTTTCTCTTCTTCTCCCGCTTCCCGTCTCGAAATTCCCCTGCGCTCGCCACGCCCTCGTTGCCCCTCTATCATCCGGCCTCCGCGTGGCGTCTTCGGTGATCCGCGTGACTGCTGTGGGTTCTGATTATTCGTCAAGGAGGGTCGGCGGCAGCAGCAACGAGCCCAGGGAGACTATCATGCTTCCTGGCTGCGATTATAATCACTGGCTTATTGTAATGGAGTTTCCCAAGGATCCGGCTCCTACGCGAGAGCAAATGATCGACGCATATCTGGACACGCTTACCACTGTTCTCGGAAGGTGTAATCTTCAGTTATAATTTTACAGCTCTAATTTTACCTGGTTTGTCAATTAACTTCATGCTTTTAGACCTGCGTTATTCTTGCCGTCGTTTAGGGTTTCTTTTTTGGACGGTTAAGGAACGGATCATGTTTTTAATCTGGGGCGTTCTTTGTTCCGTTTGAAATTTTTAATTCACCAAAAAGAAACATTTACAAATTAAATGCATGCATTTTATGAAACAATGATTATAACTGTTGTAGGAAAGTTGGATAAAATGAGAAAGAAAAATGGATTGCTGGTAAAATTTTTGTCTACCTATTTGAACAGCAACCTTAGATGGAACTCAGCACATTCGAGTTTCATGGAACCAAGTTCATGTGTAAAGTGTTTAACCTATGTTAGTTAGACTTAAACGTGTTACTTTTGTTGTGTGATGGGATAAAATTACCTAGTTGATCACAAGTAGGCTTCTAATAGTTAAGTTCTGTTGTTCTATATTATATTTTGATAATACATAATTAAATATTACAATCACAAATGAAAGATTGTTTTACTCTAAGTGCATAGTTTAAAAAAAAAGGATTGGACAAAAGCATTTTCTAAATCTGTCAGAATATTAATTAGACAATGGAAACTTGTTGAACGATTGTCGCCGTGCCTATGTAAAACATATTCTGATATTTTATTCCGACTGATGTCTTGCATTCTACCACATTGCCTTAACATGTATTGATTTTTCTCCTTTTTGGGATACCTATTAGCAAGTTAAAGTGAGGAGAGAAGTGGGAAATGATCCCTCCATTTAGAGTTTAGAATTAGAATGGAGGAGGTCCGAGAAAGTAATAAATGAATGGGTTAAGATTTCTCCCCTCTTATACAAAAGCTCCACAGATATGGGGAACCAAATAGTTCCCTCTTTGAATAAAAGAGGAAGTTTTTCATGACCCTTAAACAAGTTAATATCTTATTATTTGTATTTTTCTCCTAGCTAAGTCACTTAGAAAAGAAATTTAAAAATGGTTAAAATTCAGGGGAAAAAAGATCCATTTTATTCATTGTTCAAAATTTTGATGGGCACAATTACATGCGGCTGATGAAGTAAATTCAGCAAGGGTAATTAGCTCTTTTATCTCTTAGTATTAGCTGAGCAGAGCTGCATATGTATACAAAATTGTATAGTTCGTGAGGAACAGTATTTAGCTAGCTGCACTTTGAATATAATGGAGGTTTTGAAGGCAAAATTTGGTGGGACATTGTTCATCTGAATTATATTTAACTCTGTCTACAATTATAATTATTCAGTAAATCTCTGCCTTTTCTCTGGATCTTTTCAGATTCTGACAAATTGACTAGCACTGCCTAGCTGAAGTTGCTGTTTGTTTTAGTAGAAATGATTAATGTGGATGTTTTTGCATGAGTACTTGCCAATAACGGATTACTTGTTGACTTAAACTACCTATGGTTATCCTATTACCCAGGAGATAGTAACAGAGATTAGTATTTACCTGGAGGTAATGAATAAATACAGATACCATAGTTGGTTCAATTATTATCTATTTTTCTAGGAATAAATTGTTCAAGCAGAGATAAACTGGTAAATTTCATCTCTAAGTGCAGCTGGAGGAAATTGAACTGATGGCCATCATTTAAAGATTCAGCATATTTATTGCGATGTGAAAAGGACGACTTGAGAGTTTCAAGGATCTGAAAATTCAGCTTTTTCACATTCATTCAAATATATTACCTGTAAATCTCTCATATCATATAATGGAGTTGCTTTTGGTAGCTTTTTTTAATTAAGGTGTCTGCTGTTAAGTTGCAGTTAAAAATGTAGTGATTCTTTCTTGCTATTTGAATTCCCACATGCTGTCCTAGTGGGTTCCTCCTTGTCCATTACAATGAATCACATGCTTCTTCTTTGCAGCATGGAAGAAGCCAAGAAGAACATGTATGCTTTTAGTACGACAACTTATACAGGGTTCCAGTGCACTGTCTCTGAAGAAACATCAGAAAAATTCAAAGGTAGCTTTGGTTCCATGGAAACACAACTTCCTTGTTTCATCCTATAAATGTGTGCACAATCTGTCGTTTCATGCAGGACTGCCAGGCGTTCTCTGGGTACTGCCTGATTCATATATTGATGTCAAAAATAAAGATTATGGAGGTTAGGGAGTGCAAATCATTCAAATTTTTTTTCCTTTCCAGTTTCCGTGTATTCTCATTCTTGCTCTTTATTTCAGGTGACAAATATATAAATGGGGAGATCATCCCCTGTACCTACCCTACTTATCAACCCAAGCAACGTTCAAAGAATGAAAGCAGAAGATACGTGAGACGCAGGGATGGTCCAACACCAGAACGGAAAAGAGGGGGCGATTCATCTTAGGCTGCTGGGCCTGCTTAGGCATGAGTTTGAAGCATCCACCGGCTTCGACTGTCATACTTTTGTCAGATGACCTTGATTTACAATAATCTCTTTTATGATCATCAGTTGTCGTGTTCGTATATTGGAAGGCTACATCGAATTTAGCTGGATGCCTCTTGTGGCAACGGCGCTGCAAATTCTGGCGGGGGTCACAGGAAGTGTGGGGTCATATTCTTCATGTTGATAGCCACGAAGAGTTAATAGGAGAAGCTACTACTTTGAATGAGTGGGGACTGTTTAAACTTAGTAACCATTAATCTTATTGATTATTATCACTAGCATGAGTTGATAAACTCGGCAGCTTAAAGTGGAAGAAATTATCTTGAATTCTATTCAAAAGTTTTGCATAGTAAATATCATTTTTATTAAGTTATTTGTAGTGTCAACTTTTTTTTTTAAAGAAAAAATTGTTCTCTACAATTTCAAAATCATGAAAATGCATTTTTATGATTTTATCACCAACTATTCTCGTTGTTATCAAATGGAATAATGGTTTGGGGTCACCATGTCGCACAGTAATCATCTCGACAGTCCGGTCCCTCACTGCTAGATAGCAAGGAAGCAAATCATAGGGGGGTTTGTGTGTTCCATTTAGAGGAAAAATCTCTACAAATGCGTCGTATATGAAAATATAACCTTGAATACTTGAGAAATAATTGAACGCAATTATCGCTGCACCATAGCCCCGGAGGCGGATTTTATCCAGTAACACCGGGAGGAGAAGTTGATACATTATTCCATATCAGCTGGAATTGATCTAGTCTTTATTGGTAGAAATTCTTGCATGAACCAATGTGTTAGCCCATGAAGGTGGATCATCTCTCATGATTTCACTAGTATTTCTTCACCTATCCTAGAGCCATAGGCGAGTTGGCCACCTCTCATCGGGAGGGTGAGATGGTTAAGACATGAGAGATTATCATATAAGGTCTAGAGGTCAAAATTCCGCGCGCTCAAGTATATACCTCTCCCATGTTTTAATCATTTGCACTAATAATTAGTAGACATCCGTAGTTTACCCTCCTCCGTGTTGCTCTGAGAGACGGATTGGCTGAGGCGCTAGGCGAGCGAATCACCTTTATTGCCACATAGACGAGTTGACCCCGTGATTTACCTCATTCGTGTTGACACTGGGACGGATTGACGAAGACGGTGAGGGAGAATGAATCACTTTTTACCACTATAAATGAGTTGACTACCATATAGTAGATTTATAGAAGTAGATAAGGATTAATTTATAATGAAGTTGATAAAAAATATCCTTCCATACTATGTCCAGCGTATGACCTTTTATAAAAAATTAATACGATGTCCAGCATTTGACCTTTTATAAAATTAATGTTGCTCTCCTTTGAATCTTAATTGTGACACGCTGTAAGAAATTTTTTTCAACAGTGAAAAGCGAGCCAAAAAGTAAAGTACTGAGCACTTCTCAATTTACCGATACAAACTTAATTGAGGCCGAATCAAACGTTTTAAACTAATGTTGAAGATTTGCCACATAATAATTGCAAATAGCTAGACAATTTTAGTTACACCTTTGCTAGGAACACACCTTGGTACCCGCCGATTATTCCATAGTTATAATCATAATTGGTCAGGTAGATAAGTAGGTATTCAATCAGTAACTGCAATTTCCAAGCATATCCACCGTGAGAGTGCGAACCCAGCAGCTGTAAAGAAAAAGACATTAAAAAAAAGGAAAGAACGACGAAAAACCAACCATTCTCCCAAACATCGAATTGGTACTCGATTCCTCCTTTGACCGCCGCCGGCGATACCTAGGTTTCCGGCGATGGGCTCGTCGGAGAACCCGAATTGGTTATTGGAGTCCCTGATCGACGAAATCCCCGTTCCAGAGGGGGATTTTGCAGGGAACAACGAAGGCTTTTATTGGACTGCTCAGGGATTCAACCCTTCCTCTAGCGTCAGGTGATTTCGTCCACGAATCTTAGGGGTTTCATTCGAATACTCGCTTTGAAAAGCTCTTCCCCTTTTTGTTGGGTCGGGATGGCCGTTGTCTTCTAAATTTGTGATTTTGACGTCTCTTTCTTAGGGCTTGATGCTTGCTTTCTGTTCCGGTATTCAAACTAAGGTTGGTGTTACTTTGATGCATGATTGTGAGATTTGGATGCGTCATAATTATGGTCAGAACTGTAGTTTTATGTTTTTCAAATACCTTGTCAAATTGACTAGCGTGGGCGAATTCTTTTCGCCAACCTAAGCTATGAGGATGAGTGAGTCACGGTATGTGTACTTGCTTGCTTGGTTGGGCTTTTCCTCTGTAGTGATTCACCTACTTTGTTCTAGTAGTGGTGATATTTACTTCATCTTTTTTGTTGATTCGCCTTATATCATGAGATCTATGTGAACTAACCCCGCTTGTATCATAAGATATTTTATCTTTAATATTAGTTAGAATATTAAAGGTAAACATATAGCAGATAGATAAATCTTTATCATGGTTCTGTGCATCAACAATTTTGCTATTAGTGCCTGCAAGATCTAGACTATTCCAATTGATGTTCGTCGTTATCCGGTCTTTAAAATACAGGTTTTTCAGGACATAGCCAATATCTATTTTTTTTTTTTCTATGTGGACTTAATGGAGTTGGGTTTTACAGTTGCAGAGAGTTCTTCATGTTAAATTGCTAATTTAGTTCTTTTCTATCATTTGTATTTTATGTTTTTTAGTTCTTATGAGATTTCATCAACTTATTCCATAATCTTTTTCTGTTCATTTCTTTTTTTATTCTTAATTTATTTTCTACTCTCATGCTAGAATTTGAATGCTTTTGTGTCCGTATCATACTCAGACTATTTACAGTTTACATATGTACCTAGATATTTCATTTCTTGCATCTTTTTTTTTTTGTTCAAGTTGTAACTCATTTGTTTTCTATTCCCTTTGCTAGGATATGTTATATTATCCTTGGATCATTTATATTGCATATGCTTTTGGGTATTTTATTCATTACGCTGTTTTTTCTTAAGCTGTAACTCATTTTATTCAAAATTGACAGCTCACTTGCAAATTCTGATAGCATCAAAGAACCAGTTAATGGAAAGCGGTTAACTCCTCAGACTTTCACCTCTATATTAGTTTTTTTTCCTAATTTATGCATTTTGTGGGTCCTTTTATAACCACACTGCTTTCGAGTTGCAGTTCTAGGTCAGAAATCTGTGCTAAACCTGCTACCAAAGCTTGTAGAGAAAAAATGAGGAGGGACAAGTTGAATGACCGGTACTATTTGTTAATTATCACAATGTGAACCAATAATGATGTATTTACTTATCATTAATAATCAAATGGCTTGAGGTTTTTTTACTTTGGTTTTGATTTTAGATTCCTGGAATTGGCCTCTCTTCTTGAACCTGGAAAGCAGCCAAAAACTGATAAAGCAGCTATTCTAAATGATGCTACTCGCATGCTGACTCAACTTCGCAGTGAGACACAAAAGCTTAAAGAATCAAATGGAACTCTTGAAGAGAAGATAAAAGAACTGAAGGTATGTTGGACTATCCTTTTGTACTCTAGATTGATTGTGTCTGTGGTTCAGTTTGAATTCTATGGTGTTTATTATGTGGTTCTAATACAATCATATAGGTTGACCTAGAACTATAAGTTTCCAATCTGTGTTGTATGTGCATTGAGTAAGTGAAAACATAGATTTGAGCACTATATAGTTGTCAATGTGAGCATGCTTAATTGCTTATTTTATGTGCATTAAACAAAATATTTTCTCCCTAGTTGATCTAATTTGAGGAAAAGCTGAACTATTAGAATAATAATTGCATGCGAAAGGAATAATATTGAGGTGTTTATTAGGAAGGTTAGAGATCAGATCCAGGGGTGAGGATAACAAACATTCTTTGAGAAGCCAGCAGCGATCCTCTCGGAAAAGGGAATATAGAATAAGAGAGAAGCATGTGAGAAAATTCTTTGTGATTAAATTTGCTTGATTCATCACACACACACACACACACACACACACACACACACACACATACATGGCTACCTTTTATTTTAACCGCTTCTTATAGAAAAACCAATTGGATTAAAAAAACTCATTCAAACATCTTGCCACCTGGCTAGTGGAAGCTACATAGCTTGCCCTAGAAGTTTGGATGGAAAACACCATTCAAATAGAGTAGATATTGATGAGATTAATAAATATATAGTGGCCAGTTGAAATGAGGAAGAATTTCTAGAATCTTGTAATCGTTGTGTCTACATAGGTAGGAAGAGAAATTCTTATGAGATCATGGTGCAAGATACCATACTTTATGGATTAGAATATTGAACAGTTAGGAAACAACAAAAAAAAAATGTAGAGATATGAAGATGCAAGAACGAGTGGGGTTATTAGAAAGATAAAATAAGAAATGTTAATATTCAACAACATTCAATTGTAAACTCCAAGAAATAATATTTGAGTAGTGAGTAAATTTAGATGGTTCCTACATATTCAAAGATAACCAATTATTGTTAGCATGTGTTATAAGGTGTTGGGTTAATTCGCAATGAGCACAACCTTTATAAGGTGTTGGGTTAAGTCGAAATAAACCCAACCCTCATTTTTAGTTGCCACATTGAGTTTGAAATAAATAAACTTCCAATAAGCTAGAGGAAGATGTTTAACTAGTTTCTTTGTTAGAGTTGAAAGTGAGAGAATAAACGGTTATGACCACAAGAATTCACATATCTCCATAATGGTATGATATTGTTCACTTTGTACTTAATCCCCTCATGAATTTGTTTTTGGGCTCTATCCAAAAGACCTCATACCAATGGAAATATCTTCCATTTTATAAATCATGTTCTTTTCTATGTATTTTCAATGTTGGACTTTGATTGTATTTCTAAAAATCATCCCCTCAAACAAAAGATCACCATTATTCTTATGGTCTGGGTCTCCCCTCAAGTATCTGATCACTCTTGACATTCTCTGGGCCTCCCCTCATGTAGGATCGAAACGAACGAAAAAAGGGGGGCGTGAATCTTATTTTTTAAACTTCTCTTTTTTGTTTTCAAAATTCATTCCTTTTTTTTTTTTCAAAATTCATTCCTTTTCGGTTAAAGAAAAACTTATTGAGTTACAGTGGAAACAATGAAAAACAATTACAAGAAAAGCAACGAGAGTACACAATTTGGTTTTACTTGGTTTGAAGTCTTCAACAATTTCTATTCCAAGACTCATGCCCTTCATACCTTTCTTGATATGTAATCCACTATTATCCTCTACCGGAAAACTTCAGGAAGAGTAATCGATTACAAGATGAAGGAAGTATAACAACCCTACACTTTCTTATGCAATAACCAAAGTAAAAGAAATTTGTTACCCAACACGCGAAGATGAAGAGTGGATTGAGCTAGTGTGTTTGTGTTGTACTTGTTGCAGTGGTTCGCTAGATTAATAGTTTGGCACAATTGGATAGCAGCACAACAAGAGTATAACATTGAAGAGCAATAGAAATTTAGCAAGCAAAAGACATATCTGAGCTACTAGTCGATAAGCCTATTATAAGGCATCCAAGGCACCTCAAATCGGGCTTATTTGATATGCTTCCATCACCCTA
>JBBPFQ010282492.1:0-16734 GCA_037974815.1 Kaempferia elegans | reverse complement strand
AAGTGGACGTGGAATCTAATACACATGGTAGGCCTCTAATCTGTCTAAAATTCCACTTTTACAAGCATGCGCTCACTTTGAGCTTTCCTAATAACAATCCTAGCTGATACTTTTGCCAACTTTAACTATTAGCTCAACTGCTCAAGCATGCAGAATTGTGATGCAAGAGCAGTGCATCATCTTTTTGTTCATGTCACTAGCTAGTAAGCTAAGTGGATCTGATACAAACATCATTGCTAACACATCATCCTTTAAAGTATTATATCTTCTTAAGCTTTAGCATCTAGCAAGCTCCTTTAGCAGTAGATTAATATAGAAATGCACGGAGAGTAGCCGTGAATAATTGTGATTAAAGTCGTATAGGAATCAAAATTAAAGGAGCTTTGCAATCTCATAATGAAAGAACTGCAGAAACTTTAATCAGACTCCTAATCATGTGAGTTAGATGCCATCTCCAAGGCAAACCAAACGCAGTTACGTTAGCAAATCGCTTGGATATATATTCGTTGCTTTTGATGGCCACGACTCGCAAAGATGTACAATGTCGAGTGTTAAATGATTGCACTGCAGCGTTGGCTTGCATTAGCCAGCATTACGTATGACAAAAGCAAGGGGGAACATAATGAAGATGTTGGATTTTAGGGTACAATTCAAATCTGTCATATACGTAACACTTCAGAGAGTATGGTTAGATTTTGTAGGGCATCCATATCTGCCTGTAATCATTCACTCAGCCTTACTTCATCATTTACGAGTTTCAGTACTCGCCCATTCTGAGTCTGCTTTATCTTTTATTGGTCTTCTTCAACAGTCTACTTCATATATCATTATAACTCATACATATTAAATCTACTAATCCTACAGGCAATCAGTATCGTTCAGACAGAAATAATCATGATAATAATGTATCAGGTCTTGTAGTATTTGTTTTAGCTTACAGACTTCTCCCTAGAATCATGAAATCTTTCATGTCAACCTCCTACTAATTGAGATCACCATGAAAGAAAAAAAAAATTTATTGTTTTCATTTGCTCAAATATTTTTCATTACTTTTAGAAAGGATATAATTACATTTTTTTCTTTCTCAATCAATAATTAATGTCATTTATATATGTTTTACTAAGAAGTATTAGTTCAGAGATAAATAAGTTAATTCCTCAGATTTTCAGAGTTTAAACCCGCATTTAATTTTATTGCTAATTATCCTAAGAACACTGTAGAATATTTGTTTTTTGATATTATACTTTTTGTAGAAATATACATATGTAGCTCTAACAGATAGTAATTTGTTAGAAAAAAACAAAGATTGGAAGGTATATATATAGAGCTAAAAGATATGCAAAATATTAATTGATATAATAAAAATAATTTAATTATCTTGCAATTAATGAAGCTTAGAATAGTTAAAGTGAATATAATTTGATAAGCATTTAGAATAATGGTTAAGTTAAAGTCTTAGGATATACTTTTATTTTTCATGGAGATAATTTTTTCATGTTAATTTTTACCAAAGGACGTAGGTAAAATTTTAAATTTACTAAAAAACCTATGTTACTTTAGTATTTACTAAGGACATATTTTTTCAAGTACATTTTCCATTTTAACTTTTTCGCAAATCTATCATTTTTATTTGCTTTGTCGTTTTTCCCCTCTATGTTATTTCCTCTCTTTTATTTGCAACTAAGGGATGTTGAGTTTCTGAATCGTCCACTATAAGTGCTTCCTGATTTACCCTAGTCGTCGATGGAAAACTTCTGTAGGCCCAAACCGATCACCCCAGGCTTGACGTTATTCAACCTGGTTAACTGGTTAATTATTTTTTTTTGATGGGCAGTAAAGCCTTAGAGGTATGATTGAGTTGACTACTATGCAAAACTTACTATAATGGGGTAGAGATTGATTCTCTGCGAACTAGAACGAATACCCCTTTCCGATGCGGCCAACTATTACTTTTAATTTACCTGGCCGTGAGACCAACCGAATAGGACTGCTCCGAAATGATAGATTCCATCTTTTAGGATGGGTTGTAGAGGTGCATTTAAGATGTACATTATCATCTTTGTCCACACTAGGACCAAAACAAAAAAAATAGGGAATAGGTTGAGAAAAATCGCGTAAAGTCAGATGAAATAATTGAGAGGAAAAGCAAAAAAAAACACACGAAAAGCTTAAAAAAAAAGATCCACTTTGTCATGTATCCGATTGCGTTAGAAATTGATGCAGCTTCCACACGCCTTGCCGTCCCTACCACACCCCAAAGGTCAAATAAGCTTTAAGAACAGCGACATCATCACTTTCTGGAAAAAGCAAAAACTAATGGCCACACGAGTGAAGCCAAGATCAGCTTAAAGAACCAAATATTCCCTTGACTACTACTCTTTCTCTTTTTCTCCTCTTTTTCATTTGTTGTTGTTTGTTTTTTTTCCTTCTTCTTAATTTAAAGACGACGGTGATGGTCACAATGGACAATGGCGGTGGAAAATTCAAGTTAAATGGGTCTTCCTAAGCCTATGGTCAAATTTGAGAGGAGGGGTCATTATCAAAATCCCACATTTTTCTTTTTCATTCTTTTTTTTTCCCACTTGTCTTGACCATTCTAATGGGAGTCAGGAATTTTCTGGACCACAAACTCTGATCTATTCGTGAACAGTGCACATCAGACGTTTAATCAGATCAAGAGGAATCAATATTTAGATCTTACCTCTGATCCAATGACCGATGTGCTCTAATGGTGGTAATGATGACCTATTTATTTTTCTCTTTATTTTAACTAAAATTATTTTAATATTGATTCAAACTATTCAAATATTAATTTAAATTGTTCTTAATTTGATCAAAAAGATTTAATTTATTGGGTAATTTTGATCAAGACTACTATGATGTGGAATAATTGATCAAAATTATTCAATCAACTTTGATTAAAACTACTTCAATTTGATAGTGACTTTAATTAAAAAATATTATGAATTCATTCAGGGGAATCACCTATTTTATAACCATAAGATGGAAAAAGAGTTCTTCATATTCCCATTAGTTATTTACCAAAACATTATATGCTTTTCAAAGGGCAAAAATCAGAGAGAAGGCTTTGTTAAAAAAGCATTTTTTTTAAAATCAAAAAAATATTTTAATATATTTTTATTTCGTTATTATTATAGTAATGATAGATAATTTTAATTTAATTAAATTATTTTTAATAATTTTAATTAAATTGATAAAGAATATTTTATTATAACAATTTTCTATCAAATTTAGGTAATTTTATTATATATTATAATTGTTTTAAAAATATTAAAAATAAAAACATTTTTATATGAGAAATACATTAGATATTGTATTATTTTATTTTATTCAATTTTCCGGATTAGGATGTCAGTGGATAATAGATAATTCCAATATATGCAGGGGTGGAAGTGTAAACATGGGCGAAATAAAGGAAAATAAAAAAGGGCCCACAGGCCCACCACGCAGAATTGCACTCGCATTGGCCGCCTAACTGCCTACTTCCTCGCAATTTCTCGTTTAGCCGCCTCCTCCCTGCACCAGGCGTCCTCTCCACTTCCGTCGACTCCTCTCTTTGCTTCTTCCCCTCTTTTCTACTCTCTTTCTGCTACGCCGCTATAAAATCGGGAAAGGGAGGAGGAAGCACCAGCGTAGCCCAAGGCAAAAAGAGCAGCAGCCATGGAAGCGGTGGCTTTATCTAGTAGGTTCCTCAACGCCGCCACCCGCCCTACTTGCAACCCCAACCCTATTTCTCACCTTCCGCCTCTTCCGCGATCCGCCCGATGCCGCCCGCACCATCCCGCTCGGCCTCTTTCCGTCCGCTGCCTTCACACCCCCAACCCCACCCCTGCTGCCCCTCGTCCCTGCTCCGCCGTCGCCTACGACCGCGCCGCGCCTCCTACCCCCGCCGGCCACCGCCTCGGCCTCCTCGTGGATGAGTTTCGCTCCCTCCCGGAGTCCCTCGATCGCGTCAAGCGCCTCCTCGCATGCGCCTCCTCCCTTCCGGCCTTCCCCGAGTCCGACCGCGTCCCCGCCAACCGTGTCATGGGCTGCACCGCCCAGGTCTGGCTCTCCGTGGCCATGGATGGCCTCGGCCGCATGAGGTTCGCCGCCGACTCCGATTCCGAGATCACCAAGGGTTTCTGCGCCTGCCTCATCTCCGTGCTCGATGGCGCGCTGCCCGAGGAGGTGTTGGGTATGACGCCGGAGGATTTTGGAGATCTGAACGTGGTCGGGTTGTCGGTCCGGGCGCCCTCGAGGGTTAATACGTGGCACAATTTGTTGATTAGCATGCAGAAGAGGACCAAAGCTTTGATCGCTAAGGAAGAAGGTCGCCCGCCAGTTGAGCCATTTCCGTCCTTGATCATTGGCGCTGATGGGATCGAGGCCAAGGGGAGCTACGCCGAAGCTCAGGTGAGCAGTTTTTCCACCAATTGTAGCTGACATGTTCACCGATAAAATCTTACCTTGAAAAGTGTTCCTGATTTTGTCTGGACATGATCAGGTTATTTATGTTTCTTCTGTGTGTCGTTGTCTAGATTGGACGCGATGGTGTTTCTTTTACCTTTGTTTTCATGCGAGTTAGGAGTTAACGTTTTCATAAAGTTATTTCATATGTGCACCATGCTGTTTGCGCATATGCCAGTTTTGCTTGATGGCTGTTTTTGGTTTCCATTTGTTAGTGAAAATGAATTGGTAAAGTCTTTCATTTGTCATCGGCATTGATGTCTTTCCAATTCATTGTCAACCTAGATTACAGTAGCATAATTAATCAGTGGTTTTGGATCCAACATTGTTCATGCACCTTAAATAAATACAATACATTGGGGACCTGTTTATGTGCATAAATGTGTAGAATCAAACTAGCTATCTTTTGTTTATGTGAATTTTCAAATGTTTCTGTACGGCGTCCGCAAATTTATATCCTTTTTATTTGACATGTTTTCTGACTCATTATTGGGTTTGCAGTTGATCTCTATATGCAAAGTCCTTTTAGTTGGCTTTTCTTGAGTTTGCACAGTGGTAATTTTTGATTGAATATCCTTGATTGCTACTTTATTGCCCTGTTTACTCCGAAAAATCGAACAGGAAAACAATGGATTGCACAAGAGTCAAGACCCTTTCCTCTATTTACTTCACCTAAAATTAAAGAAACGACGGATCTAAAATCTGTCCACCGATTTTTGCCTATTTTATTGTACATCCAAAATCACATAGAACGAGTTTTTTTTTTCTTTTCTAATCAAAATATCCAACAAATCAATAGTCTGAACCTCTTTCGACAGTCCTAAAAACCCCCACCAAGTTTGTGAGCTTGCGGTAAGCTCCAAGCTCAAAGACTAACCACGAGCTGTGGCCTCTCGATTAGCAGCTGCTGCTTAGCTGCGAGCTTCCGGTCGCAGTCTAGTTGTGACAGCTGCAACTTCCTTGTTTCCTCTTTCCTCCTTTTCCTCCCTTCTTTTCCCTATCCACCATTGATCCTTCTCCACCGATACTCCTTTCTCTTCTATGCACTCTCTAGAGTAAATAGAGCCTCCTTGCTTTGTTGGAAATAGATGGGCTTGATGATTGAGTACCAGAACTATCAGATGACTAAACCTGTTGTTTGATTCCATTGGGAGTTCATGTTGGATATTATGCAATATGATCTTCAAAAGTTTCGATTGGGAGCTTGCACTATCTGACATCAACTATGTACTTGACCTGAGGTGTCTATTGTGCTATAGACTGCAGTGTAACCCCAAAGTTAGAGTATAATTTTTGGCCAATCAACATACAAGAAAGAAAGTTTAATGCTCATTGATATTGCAATGTCTTCTACGACTTGAGTGTCCCTTGATATTATAATAAGTTTTCTACGGTGCATATCTTCAATTCAGTTGGCAAGTGAGTAACATAAGCCTTACTCTCATTTATTTTCACAGTGCAAAGGGGACTAGTAGAGTAAGTTGGAATTTTTTTGAATGAATTATGGAAAGTATTATGCAAATCACATATAGTATTCGACATTCACTCTACTTAATTAATAAAAAATTTCTTTTGATTTTAGCAAACCTCTCTAGTACACTCAATAAAACTCTTACAAATTTACATGGGTAGAAAAATAGGTAGAGCAATTAAAGCACTAGGTTGATGAATTTAGATGCATAAACAACTTCAAAAGAACATCTATAAGTTGATCTATTATAGAATTCTTGGAAGTAAATTCCACAATTGACAAATAGAATCTCAAATCCAATAAACCTAAGCTAGGCTATGGCTGATAATAATTGCATATACTAACTTAAGTGGGTACTAAATAATTTTCATAGAATTTTGTAAATGTGATTCTTAAATTTGACATTCCTATTGACTATAAATACTAATACATGCAATCTAACAATTTTTTATTGAACCATTAAGGTATATGATATGCATTCTAAGTTTTTTATGAGATGATGTGTCATTTTGGAAAACCTATGGATGATCACCATAGTAGAATCTTGATTTTTATTAGTTTTATATACTCCTAAAATAAAATCCATAATAGAATGTGGGAAAACATGATTTTGTAACCATGTATATCTCCAAAAATTAGGTTGCAAATATTCCATAAATCATGAAAGAAATCATGATTCTGTTAATTATGGGATATGATAATGTAGCTAGATTTCATAAAAAAAAATGATTAGTTTATTGTAGGAAGTCGTGTTTAGGATTATAAATGAACCAAATGTTTGTGAGCAAGCTTGGCGTTTGACTTGGTGGACCATCTTTATATTTGTTCAATATACACAATATCAATTAAATAGACAAGTTTTAAGTTTTAACAACTCATTAAACTAAATGAATAAGTTCGAACACGTATGTGTTCGGCTCATTAATGTTCATGAACTAGGAATTGTTCGTGGATATTGTTTATGTACAATGTCCATGACTAAAGTTTGTGAATCATGTTCATGGATAAAGCTCTTTATAACTTGCAAATAAACAAAAAAAACTCTCAAAACATACAAACAACTTATAATATCAAGCTCATGAACCATCTAAACAAAAACAAACTCCAATTGAGAGCTTGATAACATCTAAACAAACCAAGCTCAACCAAGCTTGAATCAAGCTCAAGCTTGTTGAAAAAAAATCAAGCCAAGTTTAAACAACCATTTCAACGTCTTAGTTTATTTTACGCTCAGTTTGGCTTGGCTTAGTTACATTATCAAACAAGCTTGAACGATCAAAACTTTGGTCGTCTTGGCATATTTACAACCCTAGTCATGTTATTAATTTTTAAAAAAAATTAGAGTTTTATTTATTGGATAAGTTTTGAGGTAATACAATTGGCAATTTACGACATGGTTCCAGAGCATTAGGTTTAGTTTTGGATTTCCTCCTTCAACCTTTATCAGTGTCCTTTTTTTGTTTTGTTTTGTTCCAATTTCTAAAGACAAAATAGAATATTTTTCATAATCTTTTTACCAGCCTTCATAGCTTAATTCCTTTCTTTATTCTTCATCATTGACAGTTTATCTTTTTTGGACCACTTATACAAATGCCAAAAGTTGTAAAAACAATTGCGACTGCACGATTAGAGGTCATTCAATCTCAATAATTTGGAGATAAAATATCCAGGTTGCTTATAAATTAAATGAAATAACTATTTCAAGTGGTCCTAGCTTGTTTGTACTGTGCTTAAAGGAAAAGGAAAGTTAAATCATCTTATGGGTATAGGACCAAATCTTGGAGATCCTCAGTTTAAACTACGGGATGAAGAACATTCAATGATTATGACGTGGCTATGGAATTGAATGGTTTATGAGATTAGTGAGACGTGTATGTTTTTGTCAACTATTAAAGACATTTGGGATGCAATGCAATAAATATATTCAAAACCAAGAGATGCTGTGCAAGTATACAAGGTGAAGTTGAAAACAATAGTTGCTATACAAGGCAGTATATGCCAATTAATCGAAAAGCTTATGAGAAGAACTAATTTTCTTTTAAGAAAATCCATAATTTAATTAAGTGAGAATCAAGATTCTTGGTAATTTTCGTGCTTCAATGAAGTGGTTACACTGGTTTGAGAGGAGGAAAGCAGACGAAGACTTATGCTCTACTATGGTAGCTAGTGGTGCAATAATTCAACCACAAACACGGGAAAACTCTATTTCCAAAAAGTAGAAAACTTGAACAACTAAAGGCTCATCATTGTGATAGTTTATGGTGCACCTGTAAAAAGACACACTTCTCATAAAGGAGAATAAATAAGGATCAATGTTGATATGCATATGATGAATACACAACAAAATGAAGTAACACCAAAAGAGTTGTATGGACCCAACAAGAGGTTGAGGCTGAGCTCTCTTATTGGTAATTTAGCAAGCCTTTTGATACTTGTACAATGGTGTACTAAGGTAAGTTTTCATCCTCTATTGGATTAAATATCTTTGATATACCCCTTTTCAAACCCTTGGATCATGGATTTAGAGCTACTAATTGTATCACCTACTCATCAAGTGTCTTTTCCATTTACTCTCCAAATCAAATAGCCACGACCAGTGGTTCTTTGACTAAGGCAGTAGGTGCAATAGATGCCAACATAAACTCATTATTAATCTTAAGAAAATGTTTTTTATGTCTCCGAATTATCCACAAACCTTATCTTTATCTAAAAGCTTAAGATTTATGTTCCAATGTGATTTTTCATTGTAGTTATTTTGTATTTCAGGACAAGAATTCTGGGAAATGATTGGACATGCTTAAGAACGAGATGAGCTTTACTATCTTGAAACACTGGGTCAATCAAACATTACCTTTCTTGCCTCTTTAGTTTCATAACTTTTTTTGTCTAATAATAATAATGATGATAAGATTTGACTTCACCACCACCGACTTGGACATCCATCTTTTATAACCATTAAAATTTTGTTTCCATCTTTATTCCAAAGTATAAATGTTGAGATTTCTATTGTGAAGTGTGTGAACTTGCTAAATACGAATGTGTGTTTTTTTCCATTTTCCATTAAGTAATAAAAGAAGCTCTTTTCCATTTTTAATCTCGTTCATAGTAATATTTAGGGTCTTTCTACTACTAATGTGTATGGAGCAAAATGGCTTGTGTCTTTTATCTATGATTGTATTTGTGTTACTTAGATTTTTTTTTTTTACATTTTGTAGCAAAAAAAAAGTAAATATGATGTTATTAATATCTTTCCAATTTTTTATTCTGTGATTAAAAATTAATTTGGAGTTGATATCAAAAGATCTAAAACAAATAATGCTAGGAATTATTTCAATCGAGTCCTAGCTCCTTGTTTTTTTTAATAAAAAGAATAGTACATGAATTATCTTGTGTTAATACATTACAATATAACAGAATTGTAGGAAACAAAAATGGTCATCTCGTACAATCAATCTGAGCCCTTTTTTTCTAAAAAACTATGCCTAAATCTTTTTTGGGGAAATACTTTTTATGGCTGTTCATCTTTTAAATTGTTTGCCTTTTAAAATCTTGGATTCAAGAGTCTAATGGAAAAGACTCTTAACATTCTATCCAAATATACATACTAAACATAATCCATCTCTTGAATATTTGTGTGTCATTTGTTCATGTACATAGTTAAAATAGATGAAAGCTAGACCCAAGGGCGTTAAAATGCGTATTTATAGATTGTTCCTCAGTTTAAAAAGGGTACAAATGTTATCATCCCTTATTAATGAAGTTCTATGTGACGACGGATGGAAGATGTTACTTTCAATCAACAATATGTCTTACTTCACCACACTTAATCTTCTAAGGTAGAATTCTATATTAGAAGATGATGACGATGATTTCTTGCTCGAGTTGTCATTACTTCCAATGTTTAAGTCAATGTTTGAATTTATTCCAAATCCGTGTCGAATCTATTCTTTCTTGCTCGAGTTGTCATTACTTCCAATGTTTAAGTCAATGTCTGAATTTATTCCAAATCCGTGTCAAATCTATTCTGTGTAGATTCTGAGAAAAAGGTAACAATTTTTAATTCTTTATTACAAGTTGAAACTTAAATCTCATGTAGGTGATGAGGTCCTAAACCTCCCCATTGCTATTAGGAAAGAACCTAGAGAGTGCACAAAACAACTTTGATATCACCTTGCGAACTTTTTATCTTTTAAACATTTTTCAACATCACATAAAATCTTCTTGGTTAATGTCAACATCATTGTCATACCTAACCCCGCATCATCCAGTGAGAAATGGAAATAAGTTATGAATAAAGAAATGGAGGCATTAGAGAAGAACAAAACATGGGAATGAGTAAAGTTGCAAGTAGCAAAGAGAGCTATGGGGTGTAAATGGGTATACAGTGAAATATATAGTGGATGGATTAATAAAAAGATACAAGGCAAGATTGGTAGTTAAGGGCTATATTTAAACCTATGGGATTAATTTATTATGTAGAGACTCTTGCTCCAACTGCAAAAATGAATACTGTTACAATTCTAGTGTCATTGACAACTAATTATAATTAGGAGTCATAATAATTTGATGTTAAGAATGTATTTTTGCACAGAGAGAACTGGAGGAAGAAATTTAAATAATGGTCCCACCAAGATATAGAAATAATTTGGATGCCCATAAGTATGTAAATTGAAAAATGCCTTGTATGGACTTTAGTAATCACCACCAACATGGTTTGCAAATTTGCGAAAATGATCGTCATGGGGTATAGAGAAAGTCAAGAGGATCACATATTATTTATTAAACACTTTTCTCCAAGGGGAGTCATAAATTTATATGATAGCCCCACATAAATTGGATGCTTATATAATATGTAAATTGAAGAAAGCCTTATATGGACTCAAGTAATCACCATCGACATGGTTTGATTGATTTGCAAGAGTTAATGATTGTCATGGGGTATAGACAAAGTCAAGAGGATCATATATTGTTTAATAAGTTTCTTCAAGGGGAGTCATAACACTCTAAAGAATACATTTTTTTTATCTCCCAACAAATATATGTTACAAACCACCATAAGAAATAGGTATTCCTGAAAGAAAGAGCTAAGTCAACATGCAAACCAGCAAATACCAATAGACCCAAATCTTAGACTTGAAATGACAGGGAAAGATGTCGCAATAGATAAGAAAATATATCAATGTGTGGTAGGAAAATTTTATATTTAAAAGAAATGGAGATTTCATGCTAGAGGCATATATAGATGTTGATTATGCTAGGTCAATGGTTGTAGGAGGTCTGGTAACCTTGTAACATGGAGGAGCAAGAAAGAGAATGTTGTAGTGCAGTAATTCTGAGCTGACTCAAGATATGTATATACTTTGGTTAAATATTATCTTAAAAACTTGAAGATTAAGGGGATGACCCAAGGAGACTTTATTATGATAATGAGTGTGTGATTAATGTTTCTTACAATCCAGTACAATATGATCAAATAAAGCACATTAAAATTGATAGACACCTCATTAAGGAGAAATTAAAGAGCTGGTTGATTTGTACTCCTTGTGTATTGTCACATGGATATCTTGCAAATATAATTAGCTTAGTGTTTTAAGCATTGTATCCAAGCTTGGAAAGATAAACATATATTTATTAGCTTGAGGGGAGTGTAGAAAATTCTAAAAGTTAGGCTGAAAATATTCTATAAACCATATGATCATGATTCCGTAAATTATTGGATATTATAGCATAGTTAGTTTCCATAAAAAGTGGTTCAATTTTTTTAGAAAGGGATAATTAGGGATTTTTATTAAAAAAGTGTGTTTTTATAAAAAAATAAGCTGTGGTATTAAACTAAATGGGGCTCGGATCCTCTGTATTGGATAAATTTTGAGTTAATATAATTTTCAATTTTCATCATGGAATCATACATTTGAAATGCAGTGGTGTATCTAATATATGTTTTGTTTGGTGGCTTTGGCTGTTTGACATTTGTGCATTGATAATTATTTTAGTGTCTCGTCTCAAGGATGACCACATGAATCTATCTAGGAAGAGTTACAATTTTTCTGATCCCAAAGTGATCTGTAAGACCTCCTTTGTACAACTCCAATACTAAGAAATCTAAAATGTTGCCCGATGAATTCATGTGCATATTCTAGAAAGGTAATCATCTCTAATCAGTCATTTGATTTATAATGGTTTCTGTTACATGTCTTGAAAAATGCTCCAGTCATGATACATGGGGTGCTGTCTTTGTTGCATCCAAACCTACTACCTTAGAACTCATCCAGGGTAAAGTGTTCACTACTTGACTTATTGCATTTGCAAACCTGTTAACCTCTATGAGCTGGTGTTTCATGATAAAAGTGCACTCCTTGAGGAATTTAACGCGCCTAACACACTAGCATGTTTAACGCTTAGTTTCTTTGTGATTATTTAAAAATTCAGTGCCTGGTGGTCTGATGTAGTTCGGATGCCCCTTTCTGCAAGGAATAACTGCATCTTCATTTTCCTTCTCTTCTTCAAAGAACAGAGCATTAGCTTCATTGATATTTTTTTGTTCATCCCTAAGAAGGAAATATTTGCTATTGATTATGAGATGAGAATGTTTTCTGCAACTATTTTTGCTTTACGGTTAGCTTATGAGAAAGATACCTAGGAATGAATCTCTTTGGTGAAGGGTCTATGAGACTTATCCATTGCCCCTTTTTTCCTAACAGCAGAAGGAAAAGCAAGATTCAGATAAGCAAGTTAAGTCTAGTGATTAAGTAAGAATGACCATTGCAGCCCATACTAAGCGCGTGTGACTATAATGTTAATCTGACATTAATAGATAACAAACATGCGTTATTTCAGCTTCAATAGAAGATTCAATTGACTCCTATTTACCACATGGATTTCATGCCCTTGGCTTGGATTTACCTTTCAATTAGAGCAGTTTTTTTTGCCTTTGTAGGTATTTTCTTGGAATGAAAATCCAGGTGACAAAGCTTAGCTAGCCTTCCTAATGCATGGATATGCCTATTCCAACATTGAGTTAGAGTTCTCCCTTCAATTGTTAGCACTTTCTCATATAGTCATATGTATCCTTGAAAGTTCCCTACTGAGCCTTCCATTTTTATTTTTGAAGTGTAACTTGTCATTGATTCAATTCCAGTAAAAGCAAGTCCTTTTATGATGGACTTTTCATTCTCGTTGCTATTGGTTGGTCTCTCCTGTTGAAGAAAGAAAAAGGTAAGCCTCATCAATTATTTCCGTTCCTCGGTCTTCTTTCAGTTTTCATCTTCTTCTTTCTTGTGGATTTGAGATGTACGGTTTCACATCAGTTCTCCTGACAAAACCACATCCCTCGTCTCAAGAGCTGATTAAGACCATTTGACTTCAATTGTTCTAGTTGTTGCAATGGTCGTATCCAATTGAAGTTTTAATGGCATCAAATTTGATTACTTTTTCTTGCATGAAAAATTGGGTCCCCTTAAGTGAAAAGAATCTATCTCATTTTCCCACCTCTCACAATAAATACCATAAGAAAGACTAATTGTTTCAGGACTGAGCTGCATAAACCTATTCTTGATGTGACTTGCTTTTAGCACCAGTGTTTCATGTCCTGGTTTGACTGTAATACCATTTGATGCTCTCTAAAGTTAGTTTGGATGTTTGTTCTTGTTTGAATATAATGTTTAGTGTACTTTATGTAATGTTACCTACTGATTCAATTGTCTGAAATTTTAGTTGAGAGAAATTCCTGCCCAATATGTACTGTCGCTTATATGTTAATACCTTTCATTTGAAAACTAGCATTTACTTAAGGTGAATATCTCCATTATATATATATATTATTAGGTCTTATGTCTAGAATTGGATCTCAGAAATCTTGGCAGATATTTTTATGCTACGAAAATGCTTTGTGAATATATTTTCTTTTACTCTTTTTTCCTATTGATTTTTTAAACCTTTTTTGCTTTCTATAGTCTGTATTATTGTTGAAACTGTGTGTAAGAGGGCACATCATTAAATGGACTCTAGATTACATATGATGACTGTGCTGGTCCAGTATCATATTGAATTGACATTTATGCTATGCCTTTTGGGTGTGCATGTACGCACACCACACCCTTACCCAGATGGATTTGTAGTGCATGTTTTCAAATATTTAGTGATGATCTGTGCTTGTGAAATATAAGTGCTTTCTATTTGTGAAGTTGTAATTTCTGTTATTTTAAATTTCATCCTGTCTCGTTTTCTAGCAAAAGCTATAATATGTTGTGCTGTTCTTCTATTTGACATAATTGCAATTTGAGAATTTCTCATCCATCGGTAGCCTTAATTCCAGGCAATGTTCTTATCTCCCGATAGTTCAAAGATCCAAGAATTGGTGAACGTGCTAAGAAAAAAGAAAATTGGGGTAGTAGCACACTTTTACATGGATCCAGAGGTTCAAGGCATTTTAACTGCAGCCCAAAAGTTGTGGCCCCACATTCACATATCTGATTCATTGGTAATGGCAGATTGTGCTGTTAAGATGGCAAAAGCTGGATGCGACTATATCACAGTCCTTGGAGTGGACTTCATGTCTGAAAATGTTCGTGCAATACTTGATCAGGCTGGTTTTGAGAAGGTAATATGATTTTCTTTAGTTGTTTTTAAATTAACATTTGTGCAATAATATCGTAATATAAATATGGTTTTGATCTTCGAACCTGTATACTACATTCTGATTCTTCAAACTAATGTTAAAATCAACAATGGTTGATTATGTTTCTGTAGAGAATGGGAAAAATTAGGGTTCTTCACCCACAGCATTAAATACTCATCAATGTAAAATTACCTTTTAAATCTTATAATATATCATATTTATAATTAAATTCTTAATAAAATAGCAGTTGATTATATTTTTGTAGAATTTCAACAACAACCAAGCTTTTTCCCACTAGGTGGGGTTGGCTATATAGATCCTTTTATGTCATTGGATTCTATTATTATCTATATTCAAATAAATTTTATCTTGTTTTATTGTTGCTAACTAAGTTTTTTTTTTGGTCTTCCTCGTTTGATGTGCATATTTATCATAGTTTTACATCGCCCATTTGGAGCATTTATTGGACATCTAAGTACATGTCCATACCATCGTAAATGTGTATTTTTCCTCAATGATGCAATCCTGAGTTTCTCGCTAATGTTCTTATTTCTTATTTTGTCCACTCTCGTATCTCCACACATTTACCTTAACATTCTCGTCTCTACAACTTTCATCTTCTGCTCATGTGCTCCAGTCATAGCTCAACATTAAATAATAGTCTAACCGCTGTTTTGTAGAACTTCCCTTTAAGTTTTAGAGGTACTTTATAATCACATAGAACATCCGACTTTTTCTTCCATTTCAACCATTTTGACATCTTTCTCAATCCCTTCATCCTTTTACAAAAATGATCTTAAATACTTAAAGCTCTCCATTCTAGATAACTCGTTATTTCCTATCTTAACAATTGTCTCATTACATTTAGTATTGTTAAACTTAAATTCTGTATATTCTGTCTTTACTTTTTCTTCATGTGTCTCATTACATTTACCATGTATTGGATCTGTCCAGCGAGTTCGTCCACGATTATTATAAAAGATAAGAACTTAAAGCTGATTTTTGATGTAACTCTATTTTCATGAGCAATGCTTCAGTTAATCCATTTGAAGTTTTCATTCTCGTCGTTACATCCTCATACGCCTTTAATTAGTTCAATATATGTTACACTAACACCTCTCTTTTCTAAAATTCTCCATATAATTTTTCTTAGAACTCTATTATAGGTTTTTTCTAGGCCAACGAATACCATGATCATGTTTTTGTTCCAAATATTTTTTAATTAATTGTCTGAGAAGTTGTATAGCTTCTAGCATGAATCTAAATTGATTTTCGGTCACTGTAGTTTTTTCCTTAATCTTTTTTTATTATTCTTTCCTAAAGTTTAATATTCTTCATCCATACTCAGTGATTTAAATTTTGTGGCAGAATTTACCATTTTGCCTATCGACTCACACGGTATCGACATCCCACTGCGAGGTTGTCACAACTATGTGACAACCTCGTGAGGTTGTGTAGGGTGCTGTGATATGACTCGCGACCTTTGTTGTGGGGGCGCGACACTTGTGATAACAATTTTGATTTTTTTTTTTTATATTTTAGAGGTTGAATTTTTTATTTTTTAGACAGGTATTTATTTTTCCTTATTTTTTTCTTCCTTATTAATTTTTCTTTTTTATTTTTTTTATTCCTTTGTCAACATAAACAAATAGAAAAAAAAACCTTAAATAGAGAAAAAACAAAACCTCTCAAGATGATTTTCCTTTTTATAAACATAGAGAAAAATTTTTAAAGAGTATTACTACTAATGAATTAAATTAATTTATATATAAATTGGATTTATGGATTTGAGTCGTGAAATTAGCCTCTTACAAAGCATGTAAGCCTCTTACAAAGATCCTTCTGGACCTCACATTTAATGATAAAATTAATTAATTAAAATTCAACTAACACAAGGATTATTAATATATTTTTGATCAAGCAGTATTTATTATTCTATAAAAAATTCTAATAACTAAAGTCATAAAAATAAATAGATTGTAACATGATCAAATGCAAAATAGAAAAATAATTTTAATCAAAAAATCTTCATGTTATCATGTGATATGTATGTAGTTTTTTCTAAATCATTAAACATGCATGAAACAATGACTGATCCCACTAAAGAAATAAAATAAAATGTTTAGCATGATTTGACAAATAAACTAGACATAAATTGTAGGTGTTCCTGAATCCA
>JBBPFQ010280311.1:0-16745 GCA_037974815.1 Kaempferia elegans | reverse complement strand
TTCATATTACTGGTAATAAAGGTTATATATAAAGGTTATGTATAATTATTTTGTATTTTATTTATAAGGGTAAAATGAGAATTTTAGCCGAATCTTATTCCATAATTTAAGCCAAACTAAGCAACATTAACGGGAATAATATCCATTCCAGTGTCTATACCAAACACCAATAATCCAATAATCATTACCATTCTCATTGCCAAATGTATGCCAATCGCCTCCTAAGTTGTCAAATGTGACACGATCTCGATATGTCTTTCATGGATATTGACTTAGGTTTTCTTTCTTTGGGCTGAAAATAAAAGTTCAAATCTTGAAAGATTAAATTATGAGGAAGAGCATATGCTTAGCTCTTAAGACTAAGCATTAGGTAGCTGTTCTTCATGTGGCATGCCCTTTCTAATAAAGTAATTGCAGCAAAAGTTTTAAAATTTCATTGTATTCATGGAAACTCAATGACTTAAGATCTTTTGCCACAATATAAAATTTCCGAATGTTACAATCCATTAGGGTTGCGAGAAGACGGGTAGCATGCTTGCATAAATGACACGACTAACCACCTACTTTGATAAATTGTGATTCTTCATTTTGGTCCAACATAGTGAGTTGTAAACTCATAAAAGAAGGATGTATTAGTTTAGATGAGTAAGCTAGAATTTTAGATTTGTTATTAAGTCAATTCTTCCATTTAAGCAATTCGCGACAATTGATACTAAACGAACTTAATACTAGATATGGTGAGGTGTTAGAAAGGGTTATCTACATAATGGTGTAGTCATTATTAAACCTCACATGCAACTTATTAAAGATGATTCTAAGTCCCATAAAAGTGTTAACCCTTAAACAATTTTAAAATTTGTAATAGTTTGATCAAAACGGCTTGGAGGGATATTTTGAAAAGAAAATTGAAACTATTTGTGTGGTTTGTTTAAACAAAAATTACACTTGATATTTTAGAACTAGTTGATGGCAACACTCAATTTTAAGTCACTTCAAGTTGTCTATATCCCTGAATTTGTGGCCACTTGCTAATCCATCCACTTCTATCTTTATTTGCACAGTGTATATGTACATATATATTTATAATACTCACAATATGTAGCATCACACCAACTAATACTGATCCATCCACTTTGCCTACCTCTCTATTAATTGACCTCCTTCTAGGCACTACTTAATGCCTCTTCTTGCCTATCAACTTTGCTTAAAGCCAGCAAAAATGTTCAGCTCCATGGGCCTAATCAAGGGACCCGTATTGAAATTGTTTTTTTATTTATTAATCTATGTATCTATTTATGACCGAACTAAGTTTAAAATTTAAACGAGTTTAATTGGTTTTAAATGAATTAGAGTATTTTTGAATAAACCTTTTCTTTTTTTCCTCCCTTTTTTCCCTATGTACGCTGCATTCCCTGTTGTGTCGTATGCATTCACCCATTCCTTTCTTTTATTTTCCTTCATTTTCTTCTTCTCTTTCTCTTATCTCATAATAGTCGACCTTCAATTTTTTCCTCTCCTCTTCTCAGACACAAAAACTCTTTTTTTTTTCTTTCCCTTCACTAAGCAAGAAACGCAGCATCATTAGGTACTACTCCATTCTAGCAACAAGGGTAGTCCTCGACCCTCACATCTTTTTTCTATTCTTGTATTTTCTAGGATTTTATTGGCACCGCAAAAATAGTCATGTTTTACCTTGCTCTTTTTGTGTCATTACCAAACTCACCGAAGCTAGTCAAGGTTGATAAATAAGAAGATAAAGCTTTTCTCTTTGCTCTTTTTGTGTCGTTTTATCTTTTCCAACGAGCAACTCTTTACAAGCAACTCTTTTCCCTCTTTGTCCAACCACAACAACAATTAGAGGAGCAAATTATTTCTTTCTTCTTTCATGTCCCATTAATTGAACAAGAGTTGTAAGATCATAAAAAAAAGATGGTTAGATCAGAATGAGGTCTCATATATAGAAATACTAAATATTACGAGAAAGTAAAATCATAAATATTTCTTTAACTTTGAGTCATAAATAAACTTTGGAGATCGATGAATCATGGTTTTAACTAAAACTAAAATCTAAATATTTTGAATTGTATTAGTTTTTTAAATTTATTACATTCACCCACTTTCATTAAAAATCTTGATTACACTACTATATCCTTATGCACTAATCACTGTTCGGGCTAGTAGTCCCCGTGATTTATCTCCTTCGTGTTGGCTCTTGAACGAATTGATGGAGGTGCTGAGACGAGCGAATCACCTTTTACCACCATGATTACACCACTATCTCTAAAGTTGAAAATTCACAATAAAATCTGTCCTTACGAATTCACTTATATATAAAGTTTTCTTGCCCCAATGCAGCACGAAGAGGTGGCTTTGGATTGGCCTGGTTCCTTAATATTAGGGTTTTGTTGTCTACAAGACCCACCTCACCTTGTCATAGCTAGTGATGTGACAAAATGCTTAGAATAATTAAGGAGTGAGATTTGGAAGATCCAGCAAAAAAACAAATAATGTTCTTCTTTCAATTCCATGCATTAATTAATTAGTACCTTGCTTTGTGCTTCTAATGGCTATCTCAATTCTCATGTTGTGCTTTCTTTGGTCCTACCGTTGCTACTCTACTACTGATGTGCTGCTGCTCTACTATTGATGGAATAATTTGTATGATCAAAAGATAAAAGGTCAATAATAAATGATACCCCATAATAATTTGCGATTAAAGGAGCTGGGACTGCTCAACAAGCCGAGGTATGTGGGTCGGGCGGCTAATCCTGGTTTGGCCGGGTCGAGACCAAAAGAACATAATTGAAGGAAGTTATTGAACTCAGTACTCGAGCTTTGGGTGTAGCGGGGCTTGAGAAACCTAAGGTGATGGACACTTGGCCCAAGAACAGGACTTGAAATCAAGAGGTACTCGAAAATCAAACTCGGAACCATGAAGTGCTCAGGAGTCAGGCTTGGATCCAAGAGGAGTTTGGGAATTGAGCTCGGAGTCGAATGATGCTTGACACCGAAGATGGTGCACTACTACAAAATGAACCTAAGATATTACTTTAGGAGCAACACTTTAGTAAATTGTTGTCTTATATAAAATTTTGAAAAAAACATGCAACACTTTTCAATAAGTGTTGCATTATAACTAAAATGCAACACATTTTTTAGAAGTGTTGCAGTTGTTATTAGAAAAGACAACACTTTTGTAGAAGTGTTGCAATTAGTCCAGAAATACGTAACACTTTTTAAATGTGCGGTTGTAGTAATATCTATTGCAACATTTGGGAATCATTTATTTTGTAAAGAGCTTGACGATTATATAAGGTAAACGAAAACCTAGGTTTACTTCCTTCATTCACCCGACTCAACTCTTTTCTCCCGACCTCACCACCACCTCTCCTCTTCCCCTCTTTTTCGCGCCGCCACATAAGACGATCTTCTTCCTCCTTCCCTCACATCCGACGAACCCCCAACCGACCTACCATTCTCATGTGACGTTTGGTTTGAGAGTTAGGAATGAGAATGAGAATGAGTTTAATAGTAGATTGGAATGAGAATGAGTTTAGTCATTCCAATATTGCTGTTTGATTTATAAGCTCATTAGGTATGATTACATTTTTTGAAATTATTTTTTTTATTTTTATCTCGCTATTTTTCTCTATAATTATCTATTTAGATTTTTTTTCTCTGTTTTTCATAATTTTATAATTTTTTTAAATTTTTTTCCTTTTTTCCTATTTTTTAAAATTTAAATTTAAATTTTTAAAATTTTTCCTTTTTTATTTAAAATTTTTGTTTTATATATTTTTGTATTTTTGAAATTTTAAATTAAATTTTAAATTTTTGTATTATTTTAAATTTTAATTTTTTTAGATTTTTTAATTTTAATTTTTTTTATTTCTATTTTTAATTTTTTAAAAGTTTTTTAAGATTTTTAATTTTTAATTTTAAATTTTTTAATTTTAATTTTAATTTTAATTTTAATTTTTAGATTTTTATTAAATTTCTATTTTTAAATTTTTTAAAATTTTCATTTTTTAAAAATTTTTTATTTTTTAAAAAAAATTTATTTTTTTTTTAAATTTTTAAAGAGGAATAAGATTGGGAATGAAAATGAAACTCATCTATTTTGTATGGGTTGGTGATTCGCATAAATTTCAAAATCATTCCTAAATTTTCATTCCCAAACCCACAATCCAAACACAATGATTTACAATCATTCCATTTCCTCATTCCTAAAGCCACCAACCAAACGCCACCTCAATGTTGCCCACGATTAGAAATGTTAAATACGATAATTAAATAATATAAAATAATAACTATTAATTAAGAAAAATACCTTATAAAATTTTTTGAAAATATTTAGGAATTTTTTGAGATTTAAATGGGATTCGTATGACATACTTAGGGGATAAATTTATTAGGTTCAAAGAAAATCTATTTAAAATATTAATTAAATGAGAGTAGATTGATTTAATTAAATATAAATTTAATAAGCTAGGTTTGGATTATAAAACCTCCCCCATACCGATCCCATCTCCCCTCTCCTCTCAAACAGCCGCCGTCCCCTTCGCCCTCTTCCTCTCCATTCTCATCTCTGCGTCGCTGCCGACAACCACGGCCCGCCGCCCGCCGCCATGAGCCTCGACCGCAAGACGCTAAGGCCCTACATTGCAACCGCGCGCTGTCGATCTCCACCGCCGCCGATCTCTATTCTTCTCTCCCATGCCCTAATATCAACTCATCACCGTCGCTCTCTCCCGATCGTTCGTCGCCTCCGACCCTTCTCCAACCACGAGTGAGGGCACTGACCTCCCACAGTACTGGTTGTACTAAGCTCGGTCGATCGATCCACGCCGCCACAAGTTTCTCCAGCCACGACGCCGCAATCCCTGCCTGGCCGACTATTGTTCCGTCGGATGAGAGTTGTCTGGCCAGATTGACCTTGCTGTACCAAGTTCAGCAACCTATGTCGAGCTCTCTCTCTATTCCTGCTACCTCCAGATTTCCTGGCAGCCTAGCCACCAATGTCGCTAGCTGATGATGCCATGACCAAGAAGAGGTAATGAACTGTGGATACCAAGAAGAGGTATCCGTGGTTGCCTGAATTTCAGCATGAAATTATAGGATTTCGGTATAATGATTATAGGATTATAGGATTTCAGCAAAATGATACCGAAATCCTATAATTTCATGTTGATAATCACGTAGTAGGCGCTTAAAAATGGCATTAGACTCGTCAAACTATGATAGTGAATTGAATGTCCTGTTTAGTTACACTGATGCGTGAGATGCAATCAAAGTTTTTGCACACTTTACTTTGTAGCTGCTATTTGATATCTGCACATGCTCGAGGTTAACAAACAATGCTCCCATAATTCTTGCGTTTCGCTACCCACCAATTTCTAGTAATTTTATGATTTGTAATTCTGACTCTTGTTGCTTCCTTTGAAGCAATTTTTTTATGATTTCATTATTTGTTGTTATCTATTAAGTTAAATGTAAAAGAAAAAAATTGAGTACTTTTGGTGTTTTGCTATACTCTTTTCTGCAGTACTTGAAGGAGGGTCTTTCCAGGATAGATGAAAGTTGGGCTGCAAGCCGTTTTGATTCACTGCCTCATGTTGTTCACATTTTGACATCAAAGGATCGCGAAGGTGAAGTTCAGTTCTTGACAGAACAAAATGATCTTGTCGAGGATGTTGTGGATGAAGTTGTTCACGTATATCATCATGGATTTAATAAAGCAATTCAAAACTACTCCCAAGTTAGTCTTACCAATTGATATTGTTGCGTACAGGATGAGAAATTTCATGTTGTGTTTTAGTTGAAGAAACAATTAATATTGTTGTTCTGTGTGCCTATCCAGATTCTGCGGTTGTTTAGTGAATCTGCTGAGAGCATTGCCATTCTTAAGGTTGATATGGCTAATGCAAAGAAATTTCTTGGCTCTCGCAATAAGCAACTACACCAATTATGGTATCGCTCTCTTACTCTGCGTCACGTACTAACTTTACTGGATCAAATTGAGAGTGTGTCAAAGGTATGTGAACCACATGAAGAATTGTAAAGAAAAGAATCTTCTTCTTTATTTAGCAAAACTTATGTTGTACTAAAATTTACAGTTAACAGCACCTCATCTTATTTGGGTATCAGAGCATATGTCAACTATGACTTTCACTTAAATAATTCCTATTTTTCCTGAACTTACACTAGCGTTTGGTCATTTGATGAGCTGTAGTTCATTGATAAACCATCTAGTGTTGTTTACTGCTTAATGCTAAGTCTTACCTTGTTATTTTGCTGCATGCCTATCTTTCAGGGAATATTCTTGTGCCTATGTCAAAACTCCTTTGGTTGGTGCATTTTCTTTTATCTCATAAAGGAGAACATTGATGCCAGTTCCAAGTTTTGCATTGATGATGCAATGAGAGCCATAGAATGCGATTTAATGCAGTTTAACATCCATCCACAATTACCTTGCATTTTTAGTTTTGATCAAAGAATACAACAGATAATTCCATCATCTGCATTTCTTACTGGTATCCAATGGAAAAAAATGTTTGAGAGTCTGATGTTTCATGATTATACAATTCCTATGCTTTGTGACCTATCCCTTGAACACTGAGGAGTATATATACTTTTTAGTTGAGTTACAATGGCAACAACTACTTAAATAAGTCCTCTAGCTCATGTAGATGTTCCACATCTTATACCAATCTAGCTTTAGGTGTTATATATATATCATAAATTTGTACACTTGCAATAGCATGTACATTTAAGTTAACATGTTTTATAGAGCATATTGAAGGAAGTTTTAAAGAGCTTGTGATGGTTCCATGCTGGTGAATTTTCTGCCCTCATGGATCTTAGATCTTTCTAGGTTCCGGCTCGAATTGAGAAATTGATTGCAGACAAGCAGTTCTATGCTGCAGTTCAGCTACAGGTCCAGTCAATGCTGGTGCTTGAGAGAGAAGGACTTCAAGTGGTGAGACTAAACTCCATTTTCATTTTTTTCTTTTTCTAAAATCAAAATTCATGCCTTCCCATTCCATCTCCAAAATTTAAGTCGACTCAATAATTTGTTTAAGGGAAATTCCAAATTACCATTAATAACTAGTAAAGCGAAATTCTAAAAATAATTTAATTAATTTTTCTTAAGTGAAAGTTTAAGAAAATTAATTGGTACTTTCATGTAGGTTGGTGCACTTCAAGATATTCGATCAGAACTAGTAAAGTTGCGAGGTGTTCTGTTTTACAAAGTGTTGGAGGATCTGCATAGCCATCTATACAACAAGGGTGAATTTAGGTAGCATTTGTCTTATGTATAATTTGGCTCTAAAAATCTTTCAATTAAGGTCTCAACACTTTTTTATTGTTGATAGTCTCAAATCTGATGTCTACTAATTTAAGAAGCTATGCTTATTTTGGGAGAATCCATAAAATTTAACATTATTAGGCATTCTTCCATATTTTTTTCTTTAGTTTGTATCTTGTTAAACTTCTTTCACACACTCTCTGTATCCTGTCTACATAGAGTTTCTACCAAGTATTAGTACTACTATGATGTATGAAGCTTTGCCCATTATTACATCATGTTAATATATACACAATTTTGCAGCTCTGCTTCCTTGAGCATATCTGAGATGGAGGATCAAATACTAAATGCTGCTGCCATTGACAATTCAGTGAACAGTTCACAACCTCTGTCTAGGAGGACAAGATTGGTAAAAATAGAAAATCATTTTGGTGGATCATTATCTGCTGATGGATCATATAGACCAGGTTCCATTGATGATGCGTAAGTTAAAACTCCTAATCCTATCCACTTCATATTAGTATTTTCAAAAGATATTTACAGAATGACTTGCCACCATATAGTAATAAGAACTTAAGATAGATTAGTGGCGCTATATCTATATATGTGGAGGAAGCAATATACCATGAGGAACAAGAGCAGTTGAGAGTTATGTGATTTGAATGAGAATAGAAAGATGTTCGGCGCGTGGGGGTGGTGGTGGGGGAGGGGAGGGGGTAGGTTGGTGAGGGTTTGTAGAGAGATGGGAATTGGGAGAGACATAAAAGGGAAGGGAGACTCTGACCTCCTAGCGATCTTCTCAATGTGATTAAGACGAAGAAACCTTACAAACAGGTGGCTCTAATAGTTAGGATTAAAATGAAAGACCGCTTCTCCAATACAATGACAACTACCTCATTTGATCGATATGTCACTTATCCCAAAACTAGAGCTTTTACGAAAGATACCAATCTCTATATTTATATTTGTAGCAATAACAAATTCTTAAATTTCACTGCCTTTTCAATGACCTACATGTCCCTTGAACATTAGGTTTTGGCTAGATATCTGCTCATATAGATGCTTGTGCCACTTTTTTCCAGTTCATCCTTTGAAGGTCATGATGATGATAGTGTGGAGATTGCTGAAAATGCTGTTTCAGATGGTGCCTTTCCATCTGCAAGAGTTCATGCTGATGGAAATATCAAAAAAGTTTCTCGTCAAATGCCAACATGGCTTTCAAGTGCAATGCCTGATGAATTTCTTGTGAGTTCATATCTCTTGAAAAACAGCAGAGTAAGTACTTTTTTCCCTATGTGAGCTGGCTATAATTTCCAACTTTTCTTGTAGGAATCCATGAAAAAGAGTGATGCCCCACTTTATGTGAAGTATTCACGGACACTAGTAGAATGCCTATGCATGCTTGGCAAAGTTGCTGCTGCTGGTGCTGTCTTGTGGTATTACTATTTTCCAAGTTTCATTTTTTTCCATTCATGTTTTAAGATTTTTTTTCTTTTGTTTCTATCATGAACATTTTTCTTTCAATCCATGAATATCTTTCGAGTCCTGACTCATCAATCATTTAGATTCCCAGATTCATTTTTGTAACGGTTCAGGTGGAGAACAAGAACAGACCTGACTCTGAGGAACAACTTACATGAATTTGGAGAGAATTAAACTATACCAACTACAAAATTTATTATGCCTCACTCTTTTGTCACAACTTGGAATTTGATATATAATTTCAGCTTGGGATCACTAAAGAGAAGCATGGTCACTGATGAATTATCTGAAGTAAGCGCCCATTCACTGACTATATCAAAGCAACAATGGCCTAGAAATGGCAAAATACAATTGAGATTTGAGCATGCATCCTGATCTTTTAATTTTTGTTGAGCCCCATGAGGAAAGAAGTAGAAAAACTATTAGGCTGAAACCAATCCAATCACATCATAAAGGAAGTTGTGGATATAATAGACATTTTGCACCTCCTCCATCAGTGAATATTGTTTATTTTCTCTACTGCAAGTTAGATCCCTTACGACTTTCAACATCACTAGTTAATAATATCTTTTCACTGAATTTCTTAATTCTGATTGTTCTGGTGAACACCCAGAGTAGGATTGTATGTAACACACTGATCTGAATCCAAACTTTCATTCAATAAGCAATGGTAGAAGGAAAAAGTGAATGAAAAGGAGATATGAGAGAGATAAACACAAAAGATAGGGAACCACTGTGGCGTGGTGAATATAACTTTAAATTGTAATCAACTGTCTCTTTTTGATACAAACTGCATTAACTTCTTTTAAGTAGTTTCTTTTCATAAAAATTGCACTCTCTTACTACTAATTTGGTGCACAGCTTCCTCTCTTTCTTTCTTGTTCTCTATGAGCTTATGCTAAAATACATTTTATTTTACCCCCATTGTATCTATTTGACTATTTTATTTATTTACTGAATGAAAATTATGTCATTTTGTGTTTCCTTAGTTTATCATATTTATTATTGTTCTTAAATTTCTATTTTGTAACTTCAAAATCTTTTTTTAGCTAACCCCACCTATTGGAATAAAGTTTGGTTGCTATTGTAATTTCAAAATCTTTTTTCTCTTGCCTGACTCGAATAGTCAAAGACTGCGCCCTACTATTCATGAAATTATCACATCAAAGGTTAAAGTACTTGCGGTACAGAAGTCATCAAGGTCAGGTTTAGATCTAGTGACTAAGAAAGATAATTCTGGTATCTATGATTCAAGCGGGATTTTGGATGGATTTCAAGTTCTGAAGCCAAAAAGTAAGAACAATTCATCTTTTTCGGCAACACAGTTAGTTGTTAGTCCAGTTTCACCCATCATGACACCGAAGGGCACGGCACAATCTGCTGCCAGTGAATTTCTCAACTCTATATTGGATTATATCATTTGTATACTGGGTGAGTCACTGTCATTTAGAGTTTTAACTTGTCATTTTTTGGAGTGTGATCTAATGATACTGTGACTCCAAAAATAATCAGAGAACCATATCATCGTTGGAGAGCTTTTGGAATCAAAATTATCTCAACAAGCTGACAGTGTTCTCACACCAAAGACTGCTAGTAGTGATACAGTTTGGGGTGCTGATTCTGAATCTTCTCAAACTGGGGGCTTTAATGTTGGTTTTTCTCTTACAGTCATACAGGTGGTTTTGGTTTTTTGTTACATCCCTCTTGTTTGTCTTTGCAATGCCACATTTAGAATTCAGATGCATGCAATTTGCCGGACTCATTACTGATTATACCTTGGATTTTTTTTTTTTTTTCCTTTTCTCGTGGTTGAAGAGTGAATGCCAGCAACTAATTTGTGAAATTCTAAGGGCTACTCCAGAAGCTGCAACAACAGATGCAGCAGTTCAAACATCAAGATTAGGGAAAAAGAATCCTGCAAAAGAGAAGAGGTAAGTGTAAACACATTAAGAGATTATCTACTACTGATCTTTTCATTGTTCCACTTCCTTCCTGGATGTTTTTCTTGTTATTCTGGAGGCAAATTGCTGAATCATTTAGATGACATATAAAAACAATTCACATGTTTTCTAATGGCTTTCCATGATACTGGACAACGATGGACTATACTTTATGTCAAAAATCTTGAGTTTTCACCCTCTTCAGTGTCCAAAATTCAGGAGCAGCATTTGTGGTTAATCAGTTTGTTACTTTTCTGCTTTGTAGTACATGTTGGCATAATTTCCAAGCTGTTTGGTCTTTAGTTCCAACAGCTCTACTGTACGTCTATGATCCTGGTCCCAAATTTCTTCTTTATTTTCCTTTCAAGTTTCAATAATACTATGATGGTTTGAGTTGAACATTAGATGTTGTCATTCGCTTCTTTGCCAATTAGACAAATGGAGTCTCCACGTCTCAAAATTATCATAAAATCTTGAACTATCATTTCTTCCATTATTTGGACACTTGTAGGTTGAGTTACCCATGACTCCTCGATGGTTCCAGATTTTGATCTTCATGCACCAATGCAAAATATTTGATTGTCTTTTATGGATAATTTACTGATGCAAGACTTCATTACAATTCCAAATGTAGATTTTAGCTGCATACTTGCATCTATTCCTTTTTATGATTCATGTTCTCAATCCTGTTACCTTCAGATAATGGATAGATAAACTTGTTGTTATTTGGCTACAGGGATGGATCAGAAGGACTTTCTTTTGCTTTTCGTTTTACTGATGCAGGTGCATCCATGCCCAAAAGAGGTACGCTGATGGCAAATTGGGTGTTGAATTTATCATGATGTTAGATATGTCATGATGCAAACCTCTCTAGAACTGTTGACTGCATTTAGTTGCTCTTCCCTAAGCATCAATGGCAATATGATTAAGCATGCATAGTGATTCCTAGCTTATTGTTTGGTTTCTTTCCCTGTTAAGTAACTACTTACTGTTCTAGTATTGGTTCAGAAATCTGGCAAACAAGAATTTGTAATGACCACTAAAAAGGTAAAAATTATGCATAAACAATGCCAAAATCCAGAAAGTATTGTGGTATACCCTTGATTGATCCCCGTAGTGCCAGCTACATAACACAAACTTAAGGCAAATAATGACTAATGAGTATATAATGCTCATTGACATTTGATACCTCACTATCATGTTACATCCCTTGCAACTATAGTGCTGGATGTCTTTTGATCTGTGCAATGTTGTCACATGTGAATATTGTTGATGCTAAAGAACCTTGTGAATTCCTTTTGTTTGGACTATGTGAGTTTTACATGGCTACAAATGCTTCACAAATTGCCACTATGATAGAAGCCAGCCAAGGATGGCAAAGGGGTGCAAGTGCACAACAAGAAGGGTATGGAACATCAGCTGTGCTTCCGGATCAAGGAATTTATCTAGCAGCATCAGTTTATCGCCCAGTTGTTCAGGTTAGCTATGTTCATCTTTATTATTTTGCTGCCTACTTTGCAACATTTGCAGTTTACTTCTAAGCTGCGTTTTGATTGTGTGACATGCAGTTTTCTGATAAGGTTGCATCAATGCTGCACCAGAAGTATTCACAACTTGTGTATGTAAAATTTTACACTGCTTTCTATTCTCTTATTATGCATGTAGGAAACTTGTCATATGTAGATGTTTTTCCAGTGCAGTGATTCCTTATGTTCATGTTTCATTGTTTGTCTCTAAGTGACGGTTTTCCATGAGCCATGCTCGACAAAGCCCAGGTTCGAGGTTTGCTGTGTACGACATGGACCCGTGCTAGGCCAAACACGACTTGTTGCAACTTTTAACGATCAAATAATGCATTTTGATTAAAATCCCCATTAAAATTTCCAAATAATGATACTTTGTGGTATTTCGGTCAAATTAAGCCTAAAATTAGCAAGTTAATATAGAAAATTTTAAAATTTGAGATGTAATATCCATATGCTATTGTACCCGCATTGTATTAGATTATTTATATATGTATTAAAATTAGGATGTAATTATAAAAATATCAAATTTTAATTAATAAAAATTCTTGTTTAATGTTTTTTTTTTATTTTTTATATTAAAAATTAATTAAATAATAAATTAGGCTTGTACTGGTCCGACCTAGGTTAACGAGGTCACCGGGGCTTAAGCATGTACTGGGTGAAGCCTAAGGGCATTCCGAGCCACTTAGACCAAACCTGTTTAGAGCTATATTTGGTTAGGCATGGCATGGAAAACACATGGCCCAATTGGTCCGTGCTGTGTCTGGGCCAAAGCACGACCCAATGATACCTCTATATTAAGCATCATGCGCTAGGTATTCATCATTGTTAATTACATTGGCAGGTCACTTATTTGGAATTTTTAATCAATTAGGAATGGACCAAATTGCTTCTCTCATATTATTTCATAGGAGTCAGATTGGACTGTATTGGGTCAATCAACATGGGAATTGCCAGCTTTGGCAATATTTGATCTGTTCTAGGGAAAGGCCTTGCTTTCCATGCCCTAATATCAACACCGCAGATAAAATACAGCTCTCAGTTGCTTGCATATCCATAGTGGCACACCCAAAAATCAAAACCTTTTGGGATTATATTGAATGTTTTTACTTCAATTATGGATTATTTTCTTTGTATCTTTCCTTTGTTTAGGATTTTGCATCTTCTTGTTCAAATATGCCAAAATATCTTTTGCAGGAATGATGGCTTGCTAGCATTTATTGAGAAGTTTCTAAAAGATCACTTCTTGCCCGCCATGTTTGTAGATTATAGGAAATCTATCCAACAGGCCATATCAAGTAAGTATTATTGTCACAATGCAGTTTCATTTATAATGTAAATACTTGATACACAGTATGCATGTTCTTATTAATTATGATTAGTAATTGGTTTTACTTTCACTTTATTTTTATGTATCATCTTATGTCGCATATCCCAATCCTTTTTATCATGCATCTCGAATGGCTTCCTTTTTGTTGCTTTCTAAATCTTGTCTGACCATAGTGATACCATTGTTTTTGGGCAAATTTTTTGCTGGTGCCAAAAACATGACGGATGAAATTATTATAGTTCTTTATTGATATATTAGGACTTGTTGTATAATGGGATTATTTCTCCAGGTCCAGCAGCGTTTCGACCACGTGCTAATGGTTCAGTTTATAAGCCTCTAGTTGAGAATGGACGCCCAGTGCTGCAAGGGCTCTTAGCTTCCAATATGTTAGCTAAAGAAGTATGCTAATATCTTTTTTTTCCCATCTTGAGTAACTTTCATTATGCCAATTCATGATTAGTGTATGTATCTATATGCATTAGGTGCTTGGCTGGGTGCATCTAATGCCAAAATATGCAAATGAACTTGTTGAGTTTGTCCAAACTTTCCTGGAACGTACATATGAAAGATGCAGAACATCCTACACAGAGGTAAAATATCTAATCCTTATAATAAACAGTTGATGTGTTATGTAACATGCATTAGTGTATTAAAACAGTTTTTCAAACATCTCATTAAAGCATATGACAGAATGTCAAAACTTGTCTCATGGGCATAGTGCATCTTTAACGTGTTAGTTTAACTTATCAAATTTTCAAAATTTCAATTCCTTCTATTTTTCTTTGAGTAATTGAAATAATTATTTGAGTGGTTTTAGGTTAATATGGAGTGGGTATTGATTAATTACAGTTGAAAAGGCCTATGCTTCTTACTATGTGGTGTTCACGCTAAAGCATTCTTGTGATTTCTTTCCATCAAAATAATGCTGTCTTATAATTTACTTAATGCTGTCTTGTAATTTACTTATGTCCGTTCTAAGGGGAACTTTTCGCAAGTCTAAGGTTCTAAATAAATGGATGTTCTGGAAAAACCCTCGTTATTTAGCTCGATAAGAGCTGATTTATTCTTGTTTGATATTAAAAAATAAATTAAATAAACAAAAGCTTGAACACTAGTGATTTTAGCTTGTTCACGCTGATGGAAAAAGCTTGCAAAAAATTTATGAATAAACTTGTTTATTAACTTGTATAAAGTTGGATTATAATATTGTTTCTTAAAATTTATCTTTAAATATATAAATATATGAAACACATCTTATAATTTTATATTTTTATATTATAAGTAATATATTACAAATGAACAATACATTTCATTCATTAGATCAATTTTGAACTAAATTATAAATATAATAATGTCTCTTAGTGAGCTTAATAAAAAGTTGGAGCTCGGTATATTTTTAATAAACAAGCTTGGCATGCTTGAACATAATCAAGCTCAGCTCATCTTGTTACAACCTTATTTCTAAAACCATTTTACAGCTCTAGCCAGCTTTATGAAACATTGAAACTTTGGTGTGAGGCTATACTTGGCCGGTTGGCCCTTTGTTGGATCACACTTTACTGACAATTAAAAATTAAAGATGAGCAAAACTAAAGCTTGATGAATAGTATAATGTCCATACCAAGTAGTAGTGATTGAATCAAGCATGTCATCTGATACAAACAGTTAGCTGCATGAAACATAGTGGACCAGTAAATTCTATCCATACTGGGTGGGGCAAAATGACTTAATAGACTCTGATTCTGGCTTAAATATGTAGTGGGAAACATTCTAGCTGGAAAATTGTGTTATAATATGGTGAATTCCTTGCTAAAATCCAGATACACTTGATATATCATTAGTTTAATTTGATGTTTTCAAGTCTTGAAGAAAACAATTGCTACGTAATGGTTATTATGGGCTTCATCATTTGGTATTGATGTGCCTCGAATATTTATTTCCTTGGATTAACTCACTAGGTGTATCAAAATTATCTTGGTCGCTCATGGGATATGATGTGTAACGTGGATTGCTATTACTCAGTGCTCTCTGCGACACATTTTGAATGAAAAGCATGATGAAGAAACTGACGGGGAAAATACTAGGGTATTATACCTTAGGTAGTCTTCTTTTTATATATTTAATATTCATCAATGTAAATTTACACTTTACACCTTGTGATGCTTACAAATAGGTTTTAAGAATTTACAATTAGTCCTAACACAATTAGGATGACTCAATGATTATGTAAACTTGTTACAAATATCATTAACCCTAGGACCTCTTAACTACTTGGTTAACAAATTTGCTAACTAATCATTGGAAGTGACACTTTTATTGGATTTCACCTCTCTGATGAAGTGAACTAATTCTATATGTTTCATCCTCTTGTAGAACAATGGAATAGAGGTTTTATCCATTGCACCACATTTGCAACCTATCTAGCTATAACTATTATTAGATTACCTCCTAAAAGCATAGGATAGCTTGATATGAATGTATGTCCACGAAAGAAACTACCTAGTCAGTATCAATATATTCACAGTTTGAGGTGGCCTTGTTCCTGACATATAAGGTGTTTTTGGGAGCAGTTTTCAGCAGTTGTAGATTTCACAAGGTTATCTCTAAGTAATAATGATACGAGCAACAAAAAAAAAAGACTGATCATACTGTGAATAATGATGTTTGGTTTTGTAATTAAGAGGTACTTTAGTTTCAGACTAGCCTTCTAATTTAGCTGGATGAGTTAATGGCTCTCCTATACTAGCATCAGTTAGATACATGAGCATATCAAATACATACTTCCATTAGGTGATATAAATGTCTCCCCCTAGGTATGCCAATTTTGTGCTAAGATAATATCTTAAGCCGTCGTGATCCTTAATCGAGAGTTCTAACAAAGACAGATTGTTAGTATCCTTACAAAATCATTACCAATTGTGATACATCATCTATATGTGCAATAAGGAGAATATATTTCACAAACAAAGAGGTAAGACAAAATGTTGTGTGATTTGAGACACTTTTGATCGTTAAGTGAAGGAGAGCAAAGCTGAATTTACCAAATTATAATTTGGGATTTGCTTAAGATCATACAAGACCCACTTGTAGTATTCTCTTTTTGTTACATATATCAAGGTAGTGGGGTATACCTAGGGTTCTTAATGAGGAATAATTTT
>JBBPFQ010279217.1:0-16748 GCA_037974815.1 Kaempferia elegans | reverse complement strand
GTTACTCTGTCAAATTTCCTTCTCGTCTACTCGGACTCGGCTAACTTGAGCGTCGGAGTACCAAACAAGGAGCGACGTCTCCTGTTTGGTGGCTGACGTTGTCTGCTCGGCTGAGTGTGTGCAGGACATCTTGTGGTTGCCGACCGGGACCTCTGGAGTATTTCGTCTTCACCGACCTCACTTCCTGTTCGACCTGCACTGATCGCTTCCCGGTGTCCGATCGGTCACCTTCCAGACAGGATCACTATTCATTCATTTTTTTGTTTTGTTTTTATTTTTTTGTTTTTAGCCCTCAAATTACTCACAACTCAAGTTTATAAAAATGAAATTAAGCAAACTGTAATGACCATTTCAACCGATTCATTTTAACACATTAAATAAGTTTAAACATCACAAAATTTTACCACTGCTTGTTCACGTGTTTGAGATTTAAGTCTCTCCCTGTAAATCTATAATTTTCTTTCAAAGATGTTTATGATTTTATTTTATATTCATAATTTTAAAATGGAAAATAATCTAAGCCTAATTCCTTCAAAATTCTCAATGAAATAAGTTTATGAATTTTATTCCAATTAGAATGAGGTCAATTTGATCCGTCCGGATGATTCAAAACATATCAATCATCCGTATGATTCCGTGTGTGGATCCTTGTCGCTGGTTCAAGCCACGTGTCGTTCCTTTTTACCGTTCATCCTAAGATGAACGGGCAGGATCATTCTCACTCATCTGCCAGAACTTGTGGCTTACAGCGAGAAAGTAAGAGCTTGCAGATTTACAATATAGCCCTTGTCCAGATTCAATGTTTCATATGAAAATAGGGTATTTTAGTCTTTTTGATGTTATCCCGATCGGTATACTTCCTTCTCGTAGCCGTCACCAGCTCCGGCTGAGAGAGAGAGAGAGAGAGAGAGAGAGAGAGAGGAGCGAGTGCGAACTGGCAAAAGGGACGAAGGGGAAGGAGGCGGCGGAAGGAGAGAGGAAAGGGAGACGAGAAAGGAGAGTTTTCGACGAAGCCCTAGCGTTCCTCTCTTCGAAGCCTCTCTTTCCGGTGATTCCACCTCGATAAAATTAAAAACAAAGCAGGAGTTAGGGTTCCACTCGCCGTCTAAAAATGGTCAGGACACCCTTTTTAGTTTTCTGGTACTAGACGCAGTATTCGGTTCTTTCTCATGGCTTCTGATTACCTGTCCACATTTTTTGGCCTCTTTTTTAAGGTCGATTTTTTTTTTCGGTGAATTTTGTTCCTATTCTTTCATCTCTGCTCTCATGTCGTCTTCTGGGGGTTTCAAAATAGTGATTTTTTACCATTAAGTATGAAATTTGTTCGAGGTGTATATCGACTTATGATACTATCAAATTTGTTGATTCTGGAAATTGATTGGAATTCGCATCGTTTGGGCAAGCATAGATTAGACAGGTAGAGTCGTGCTTTGTATTAATACCTCAAGGATAGTAATAAGTTTCTCTATCTCGGAAAATTTAAAGGTATTAGTTTTTTTCTTTCGCCGTAGCATATTTTATTTTAGCAATTGATAAATTGTACTGTTGTAATTAGAGATAACTAAAATGTTTTCACGACTTTGGGTAAGTAGTTAACCAGAAAGAATGAAAATTGCCTGTTTTATTTTCATCTATTCTCCTTGTGAAATAAATCAAGTTGGCCGATGATGAACTTGATGTTGCTGGTGTCGTGGAACATTTCTGTTTCTTTTGGTGCTTTGAAATTTAAATTGCTTCTCATTGATTAAATAAGTCCATAATTCTGAACTTAAACAGCACAAGTTGGGAAGAGGACACAGGGATAAAGTTCAACAGTTCATGGCTATAACTGGATCCAGGTAATATTCATTAACGATATTCATCTTGATCTTTAAATTCTTGAAGGGTTCTATTTTTTTGTTAGTACTACCAAGTTACTTCAATTTTAATTTTTACCGTGGCCTAGAAGTTTGTGGTTAAAAATGAAAAATGCCTGCCTGTCTTCTCTCCAATTTCCCTTGGTTGATATTTCCTCAGAGTGCATGAACCTAAAAAATAGACGTTGTGATCCTTCAAACATGATTACTGGTGTGAACATAAACATGGACAACAGAAAAAGAATTCACTACTGTTACTTTGACTGAGGATATTTCATTATTTCTTACTTGTAATTCAATGGCTAAGGGACTCATGGAGCGGAGTCCTTTCTTCTATAACTTTGCTTGATCATGTTCTTTCAGTTACTTGTGATTTACAATTATCCACTCTGCGATACAGTCTTTGGCTATTACACCTTTGAGTTTTTTCTTGATTGATCCCTTCATCCAATTTAAGCTATTCTTTACTGTTTGCTATGAACAATGTGCTGCACATTTGTGTCTTGTTAACTCAAACAGCTGATTCTGTTGATGCAGAAACTAATCATGAATATTGCATTTTTAGGCCAGCTTTTCATATTTTCATGAAGAGCAACTGCAAAACAATATAATTCATCCATCCCTGGTTTAAATACTGATAAATTGATTCCAATCCCAGACGAGACTATTTGTGTCTGTACCAGTTAGTCACTAGGTGGTGTAAGGGGAAAAATGGAAGAAGCAGTGGTGGAAGAGAAAGAAGCAGGAACAGGTTCATACCAATTTCTGTTGTCACCTTGGAAACTGGGGTACTCTGGAGAAGTTGTTCATTGTCCTTCCTAGCCACCTCCAACACTTTGTTGGATCACTCATGATTTTTTTCTCTCAGAATCTCCTTCACACAGATTGATGATATGACACTGCGAGATCAATGTGTTGCTCCTTTCTGGCAATGTTCCATACTTTGATGCTCGTTCAGAATGAGACTTCATGCTTGTTTCCTGAGAAAAAAAAATCATGGCTTAAAATCTCCATTCCATTAATTAAAGAACATATTGTATCTAATATGATACAAAGCCGTTTACATAATTCATAATACATGCTCTGTGTTAATTCAAGTTGAGATTCCTCCTAGAATGTAGCTATTACTTTAATAGCTCATGTTGGTATTCTTTTTCAATTCAATAAATTTTGTTTTATACAATAATTTTTATATTCTACTTGGAAAAGGAAGTTTAAGGCACTTTACATATATCTGTAGTATCCCTTTTCCCCCATTTTGATTATCTCTTATAACTTAATATTCTAACTTCTAGAAGTTTTATTTTGCTAATTTTGCAGTGAGAAAGCTGCTCTTCAGGCTTTGAAGGCAAGTGATTGGCATTTGGAGGGGGCTTTTGACATGTTTTACAGCCAACCACATATTAGAACTGCCACGGATACAAGACATCTTGAAGAGCTCTATAATAGATACAAAGGTTAGTTTTTTCTTTGACAGCTTTGGTTTGTGTTGTGAAAGCATTTTATCATATATTTTTTTTGTTTATAACTCAACTGCTACACTCTGGTTTTCCAAATAAAACTACAAGGCATCTGCTATATGAGAGGAGAAGTAGATTGCTAAAATATGTAAGTCCTGGACATATGCTCGACCATTCTTTTCTTGTTTGATTAAGCATCTTGGATACCAACTTGATAAGCACGCTTGCCGGGAGTTTGCTCAGACATTCTTTGCACTTGTAGTTTCATTCCTTATCCCACATACACTCTCAGATTGTTGTTTTCCCTGAGTAAGATGTTTTAATGCTAAGAAGTTTAGAAGAATCCCATGCAGCAGCCGATAATCTGCTCAAAATCTAGTATTGTTCCCGTTACCCACTTGCAACCATATGCTGCTCTCCACTTCTTTCCATGTCCTACACACTGCTTTCCAGATGCCTGACTATTCCTTTGAAAGCTTGCGGGGCTCCTGATCTCCCATGCTTTCTGGTCATCATTTGCAACCATAGATCATTAGGATTTGCCAACATGTTAAAGGACAACTACCTTATTAAAGCTGAGTTGTGATCTTCTAAGTTCCTCAAACTCCATCTGCCTTCATCTTTTGGTCTTGTGATCCTTTCCCAACTAATTATGTGTACCTTCTTCCCTTGAGCTTTGTCACCCCATATGAAGTCTCTAGTTAACTTCTCTAGTTTACATGGTTGTGTAGGGATTTTACTTATATTTGCCGTGTAAGTCAGAATCGCCATCTGGGCCAAAGTGAACCTCCTTGCCATTGGTAAACAACTAGCTGTCCAGCCCAAGAGCTTAGCTTGACTGTCAATTTTGTCTTGGTTTTGATGTTTAGGTCTTCTCCCATGGATGAGCTTGAAACCTAAGTACCTACCTAGCTACTTTGTTTACTTGAGACCCGCAAGCCTTAATATCTCGGTTCTTGTGTCTTTCAAGACATTCTTAGAGAAGAAGATTATAAACTTTATTGGGTCCACCCTCTCCTCCGATGCCCCAGAAAACCAGTCCATGGTTTTTGTAACTGATTTTATTTGGTTGCTAGATGCCTCACTAGGAAAAATGATGTCATTGCAAAAAGAAGATGAATGAGCCAGTTGAATGAACTTTAGCTTAGATCAGCCAAGCTTGACCATCCCTTTATTATTTAGATGGTTGTTGATGCTTTATTACCTATAATAATCTTTCCAAGCATAAGATGAAAATATAAGGGGAAAGAGTGCAACCTTGTCGAATGCCTTCATGAAGGTTTAAACTCCTTTGTCTTCTCTCTAGAGTATTTCAAAGGACAGAGTAGAAACTATTGGATTTTATGTCGCGAGAGAGAGGGTGAATAGGTGTGTATCGTTTTTGTTGTTTGATCATGCTCGTCTCTATAATTTGTTAATTGCATAGTGGAAATATATTAAAAATAACAAGCATAAAACACGTGTACACAAAAACACAAATCAATTTATGTGATTATGGATGTCCAATTCATATTCCATGACCTATGATCCATTGGTGATCACTATGAGAATTGCCACTATTTTTTCTCTTCGAACACCTTTCGGAGGAAGAGAAACTAGAGCAATCAATTTGGGTTGGGTTCGTCAAGTTGGCTCAGCCCACCAAATAATTTAAGTAGGTTGCGTTTAAATTTTATAACCCATTTAAAAGTGGGCCTAAACGGGCTAGCTTGCACGGGTTGTGGGTGGCAGGGCTGGGTAGGCTCTGGTTGGTTTGCTGGTTGAGAAGGAAAAAAAAAAGGAAAATTCAAAGTTTATTTATGAAATGATCATATTCAATGAATTGTAGGGATTTTTCTAGGATTTTTTTTTTAATTTTTTGGTGGGGTGGCCTGTCTAACCCGCAACTCACCCTAAGTTAGGTTGGGGATTTCCCGTCCCGTCCCGCCCCCCACAGGTCTACCCGTTTGACAAGTGACAACTCTAAGAGAAATCGATTCTTATAGCAAAAACACAAAAATAGAATAAAAAAACAAAATAGTACATGATCTGTTGGTGATTACTATCAGAATTGCCAATATATGACTTGGTGGTTTGGGATGTAAAATATTACTTAATGCCAAGACCAGTAAGAGAATTAAGGTAAACTTCATTAGATAAAAAATATGTGCTACATGCTTAATTTGTTTAAGAGATACCTAAAGAACTAAAGTTATGTGAACCCAACCATAAAAGTTGCAGTTGTTGATGTCATTATCATTGTTATTAGTGCCGTAGTTGTGGCCATAGTCCGCTATCCTTGGAACAATATCTTTAATTGTTGATTGGTGTAGCTAAAAACATTCAACAATCTTAGTTATTCAGCGATAGAACTAGCCGTTATTTTCTAGATTTGAGCTAGTTCTTCAGCAGCACAACCAACAGTTATTTTTCCTCAAAATTGATTGATCTCAAGGATATATTGTAGTATGCATCTCAGAAAAATAACAAGCATCATAATGTATGTATTAATCATTATTCATCTATTCTACTACCATAATATCTAATTTTGCAAATTGATTGTTCCTGTTAAGAAGGAAGTTGTTTATTTGTTGCAGATCCATATGTTGATATGATAGTGGTCGATGGGATTTCTCTTCTTTGCACTGATTTGCAAGTAAGATTTGGTTAAGGTGTCTGTCATATGTACTAGTTCATGCTGTTTTTGTGCATCAGTAAATTCTGTCAGTGATTTTGAAGTGGATTCTAGTCATTCTTCTTGAACTTTACTCTCTTGGACTGGGATGTTTGACAATTTGATGGTGATAAGACAATTGATGAATTGTAACCATGATGCTTATTGACTACAAATAAATTTTTTCTACTTCATGTTTTTTTTTGGGCTGATGGCTATTTATCCATTCTACTTTTTTTTTCATAGTATACTGAACTAGGTTATGGCAGTGTTGTTACATTTTTTGTTGATTGAGCTGTTTTCTTCATAATCCTACATCCTCAAAGATTAAAGAAAAATATCTACAAATGTGAATGTTTTTTTTTTATTCATGTTGAAAATTTTCTTTAATTTTATTTATTCAATTTATTGGTTTTCATGAAACTTGCATTGTAACTCAATCATGTTAATTTGCTCCTGAGAATAAATTAAGTTAAACACTCCGTGAGGTATAAATTATATCTCATATTTACAAACTGTGTTTTTAAATTCCTCTGTCAGTTTTTCTTGCTAGCAATTCATTTGCATTGCTAACCTTTTAAAATTATCTTCTTCATATGGCCTAATAACATAGTCCTGGTTGTTGCAGGTGGATCCTCAAGATATTGTTATGGTGAGTGTATTTATGATGTAGAAGAACATTTTGCCTTCTGATATTGAATTTTAGTGAATTTTTTTCCAGTAGTCTTTTGAGTTTTATGTGTCTCGTGATCTATCAATTGCGTAGGAGTTAATAGCTTGTTTTCCTCTCTCATTTCTTGTTGATGGATAAACCAACATCATTTTCCACGTTTCAATTCTTAAATTAGGAGTCGGCAAGTTTTCCTTATTATTTGATTGCTATTTCAGTAGATTTTTTTTCATGCTTTGCCATAACGGTTGCACACTGAATAAGGCGTATGGGCCTACGAGCTTGGCCTATGAGCTTGTGTCTGGACTCTGGGACATATCTTGATGTTGGTGCATCCAAATGTTGGGAATGTTCATGATTATATTTTCTTAAGCTTTATTGAGATATTTGTAGTTGTTAGAGAGATTGTCCCAACTGTGAATATTTTCACTTTCTTTTCTTGCATGTTCATGTTATGTTGTTAACTATCAATGCTGGTTCCGTGACACTTTTTACAACTGGACATTTGCTTTCTTAAAACGTTCATAACATATCTGTATATGGCCACAAACAAGTTGAGTTTTGCTTGATGGTGATTGAGATTCAAGCAAACTAGATTAGATGAATTGGCTAGGGTAAAAATGGAATAAAAAAATTAATCATATTTAGATTCTAAACTGATTTATGTGTTTCTTCTGTTCATTTTTAAGTGGTCACCGTTGAGGCATATAGCATAAAGTAGAAGAGAAGAAATCAGAAGCTAAAACGGAGTAACAACCAGAAAAATGCGGAAAAAAAAGTAAACTAGATGGACAAAAACAGTAAGAAGCCAAAAACAAATGAAATTTTTTTTTTAGAAAAGTACTTTAGAAAACCAAAAGATCAAGAAAACAAGGAATAAACAAGAAAGAAAACAAAAAACTAGAGAAGAGGAAGTGAAGAGTGAATATCAACCTCTTCTGATCTAATCTGAAATATTCAGTGAGTTGTATTCACATTCATGTATACTAGTAGAATCAAATCTAACTAGAAATTGATAACCAGACGGAATACTAGGTATGAAGTAAATTGTCCAATGTGTCCAATTTCATCCAACTTCATACCTTGCCGGCTTGAATCTTATATCTTAGAGAGGTCATATTTTTGCGGTTGGTAGCAATATCAGAAAGGTGCATTGCCACCTGCTTAGGTAGGATGCAATGTTGGCTTGCAATGCTTCCGTAGCCTATAGGTTGTAGTTTGTAGACTGTGTTGATGCATTGGACAAGGAGTTGGCCACAGGAATTTTTTCCTTAATATTACTGAGAAATGTCGTTTCTGGTAAGTATAAGTGTTTCCTATTTCTTGTTTCTCATGGATATCAAGAGTTTAGAGCCCGTGATGTTCTTTGTGCAAGAGAGTGAAATACCTATTGTTATGCAACTGTAGATTAACTTATCAAGCAGTCACTTAGGTAGCACCCGACTGAGATGATAGTGAGATGCTCAGCCCTAGCTTTTCCTTGTCAGATGACTAGACCAGTGCCCTAACAACACATCTGGTGCAAATGGTTTTTCTGCTAAACTTGATACTTGAGCCTAATTGTCCATGGGAGATTGATGATCCTATCTTTTCAAGTCAATTTAATTGATGCTAATAAGTACTTTTTAGGTAGTTGAAAATGCTTCAGATATTACAATTTAGTTGGAATTGAACTCCTTGGTCTAGATGCACTTAGTGGTCCAACTTACGATTTAAGATCGTTGAACACTATTATATCAAAATATTATTTACCAACTTACTCAAAATTATTTAAACTTCATCAAAATCACTTTAAAGTAGTTGTAGAAGTTATTATGTAGCTGCTACAATCCTAAATCCTAAACTCACCCTCTACATGCTACTCGATAGCTTCTACATGGTGTAAACCCTAAATCTTAAATCCTAAATCCACTTTAAACACGTTGTAGCAGCCAAGTAGCTTCTACATGTTGTAGAAGCTACTTGGTAGCTTTCTACAACAATGCGGGATCCAAGGGTATTTTTAGGATAAAATTATGGGAGGGATCCCATTTGATTTTTTGGAAAAGGGGCGGCCATATGATGTTTCTCTTAATTTGGGCTGCCTTTTGATTTTTGACCAATTAATTATATTTATTCAATGCAAGAATTAGTTCAAACATGTAGTTGGAAAAATAATAAACATAAATCTTCCATAACCTTCAAATCCATTTAAGTGCTAACCAAAAGGAGGGATAAGATGCAATGTGCTGGAACCTCATTAGGACAGCTTTAATATAAATTCCAGCACGAACATGAATCATTTATACCCAACTCTTAGAAAATTAGCTGTCAAAATCACATGGAATACCTTCCATTTCTTTCGTTTGAATGAAAACATGGAATTTAATAGCTTATGGATCTTAGCAAGTTATTGATGAATTTTCATCTAATGTGCACTACATTTTGTGCTCAGGCCTGTATGTCCTTTCTTTCCTCCTTTCGTTAAGTTACCTTCATTGCTTCTCTATCTCTATATGCCTATCAACTGCATTCAGAAAAGACCACCAACTCTGCCAATCAGCTCTACTGTCTTGTTGTGATTGCTTTAAAATTTATTTGATTCCCCATTCGCGTTCAACTAACCTTGTGGTATCTTGAATACTAACCTAAAGGTTTGATTTCATATTGTATCTTGTATATTACAATTGCTTGTATTTAAAATTGTTATGCAGTTAGTTGTATCTTGGCACATGAAGGCTGCTACAATGTGTGAATTTTCACGGCAAGAATTCATTGGTGGATTACAATCACTTGGGTAACCTTTGTTCTGCTGATTAGTTGTGCGAATGATGGTTAGTAGCTATGCTGACAGTAGAACTGTTTGATGCAGGATAGATACAATTGAAAAGTTTCGTGAGAAGTTGTCATACATGCGCAGTGAGCTAAGAGATGATCGTTAGTTTTCTTTATTCTATTACATTTCACATATCACAAGTTATTTACAATATTTGATTTCTTGTCATGTTGAAAGTTCATAGTTTTTCTTATTTAATGAAAACCAAAAATAGTTATCTGTGCTTTCTAATAGTCATTTTCTTCCCTATATTTCTTCTAGAAAGATTTCGAGAGATATACAACTTCTCATTTGGCTGGGCTAAAGAAAAGGTATGCCCAATCTCTACTCATATGGACATTGGTTAACACATTTGTATATGCCCATTGTATATTATGGCTCTATTATTGATGTAATGACTTGCTAATAACTTGTATTGCATGGCTAAATTTATTCTTCATGATCTTCTGTTAGGGATGCAATAGAAATATTATGTGAACTGTGAGTTGTGTATCTTTTCATTGGATAAACTGAATCAATATGTTATGAATATCATGATATGTATAAGAAAAGTCATTTAAACAACTATAGTGCATGTAGAAAAGAACTTTTACAGTTTGTGGGGCTGGTTCACTTTGTTTGAAAGTTGTTTCCCAAGTTATTTGAAGGGCAAAGAGCAAGTAAATTCCATGTAGGATTCAAGTCTTACGCATTTGATTACTTATAGTTATTCATTTTCAAGGTGGTAATCTATGTGCATTTTTGTATGTTTCGCTAACATTTTCATGGATCCATTAGTTTGTTATTTTAACATGTATTTTTTTTCTTCTAAACATCACTTACGGTAGCAAAAGGTGGAATCCGCCGCCCCAGCAACTCCACACGGTCTGCCCTATGATCATCTATGAGGAGGTAAATCGGGAAGCTGCCAGGGTGGGGAGGGCTTTTTTCCTCGGCTTTGTCAAGATTCGAACCCTTGCCTTATGATAGCAACCCTGCCCCGTACTAGCCAACTCAACCCTGCCCTGGGACCTTCTAAAAATCACTTATGGATACTACTTTAGGATGAGCATGTAAAAATCCCACTTTCCCCTAAATCAGATGAAAAGAATCAATCAAATGTTAAGAATGGGATAGGCCCTAGATTTCTCTTGAATTGGCTGATATAGAGTGAGTGGTTTTAGCATGATTTTCAAAATCACACAATTGCAAAACTTATAAACTAGATTACTTTTTGCAATCTCATTGTAGCCATTGAATAATATACATTTTGATCACAATATTTGATTTTAACTAAGTTAATAAAAATGTCCTAAATAGTAAACTCATTTAAGGTACATAGTAACTAGATATGCATTTAATGCATCTCAGCAAATGATGTCGTTATAAACCTGAACCTATTTATTTAAGGTGCTCAACATTTTAGATTGTTACATAAAGTCTAAAAACATATAGGCAACTAAAGATAATAAGTCAAGGGCCTGTCGCAAATTAAAACTAAGCTATCTACAAAGTAGAGAAACAAGTTTAAAAACTAAAGTTGATAACCGTAATGATCAACAATAGTGTTAAAGAATTCCATCATAGTTCCTTTGGCAACATAACATCTTTCCATTTTACTATAATTTTACTCGTATTTTATCCATCATGTATGAGGAGGCCCTTTTATAATTTGGTTGTGCAAGTTGTTGAGAGTAAGAGTGTTCTTTGTTCGATTCTTTTGCAGGGACAAAAATCTTTAGCACTAGAGACAGCTATTGGCATGTGGCAGTTGCTATTTGCAGAATGGCATTGGCCTTTAGTTGATCATTGGTGTCAATTCTTACAGGTATGAAACTGTCACCAGGGATGCATAAGAAGTACCATGCCTTTAGCATAATATGGTTTGACATACATATTAAGAGTATGATTCAGTGTACTAGATGATCATTGGTTTCACCGGAGGCATGGATGAATTTTCACATTTTTGGTTTGTTTGGTATCTGAACTTTAACATTTTTCACATCCTTAGAGTCTAATTTTTAACAGTAGCAGAAAATGCTAAAAGTGTTCCACAATTTTATTCTCTTGTTTAATACTTGTGAGGCTATATTGTTATAGAATTACCAAAAGGTTGGATTATATTGTAGTACCTTGAACTTGTCTAGAAAACATTTGCTTAAAATAATTCAAATAATAGGAATGTAGTTTGACTTCTCTTATTAGCTAATCTTCACGAGATGTTTATGATTGCACTTACATCTTCATTTTCATTATTCATGGAAACCATCATAATTATTTTTTGACTTTATTATTATTCTGAATTTACGCATATAATTAACAAAATTAAGAATGATTTGAAGTACAGTATTTCTATTTTTGGATTTGTATGCGAAAAAAAATAGATTAGGCTAGTAATTCAAAGTGGTGAATCTTAGAAATAGATAAAAAAGTGAAAATGTAGAAGTTTCGTGTGATTGCTTTTAGAAGATTAACCTCTTTGGTTGGTTGGTTGGTTTGTTGGTTTTGTAATTCTATGATTGTGGTAGTAAAACTCACAATGTAGTACTAAAACTTATGTGACTTTCCGCTAAATATGGGGTTGTTGTTCATTTTCATTTGCAAATACCACAACAAATGGTTGTTTTGGTTCTGCATCAGTTTTAGTGAAGTTGTTCTTTGCAGACATTTTACTGATTCAGTTTTCCTTTATGCCTCTACCAACATTTTGATAATGCCGATCTTCAAAAATAACAGCTTGTTCATAATATATCGAGTGCATGGCTGTTTCATTTGATTTTTTTTTATTTTCATTATCAGCTAAAACATAACAAAGCAATATCAAGGGATACTTGGTCTCAGTTGCTGGAATTTGCCAAGGTATGCAAGTACTTGTAATTTCCATTCAGACATGTAATTCTTAATTGTGTGTGTGCATATTTTAGGATGATGCTTGCAGTGGTCAGTATTTTATCTTGAATTTCTTTTGTAGTGTATATGGAGGGAGCTCCATTAGATATTTGTCCCTTATTGAGTCCATATTCTAACTTAAATTTTGTGTGGAAGCCGTGTCTACTTTTGACACATTCTTTTTATAAATGTTTGCCAGTTTAGTCACGAATATTGAAGTTTTGTATTTTCCATGTGTATTTATGTTTGGGAGTTGAGGAATTCCGGACATATTTTAAACCAGGGAAGTGCATTGGTATATTCATGTTACAGCAGGCAGTAAATGCAGACTTCAAATCGAAACATCCCAATACTATACCCCATTCACTTTTGACGAGTGAAATTAATTGCACTATTCAAAATTTGTGGATAATTATGCAACCCATAAAAGTCAATATCACTCCAGCTGATGGTTCATGTTGTGCCCATCCTATTACTATCAGGGGTCATTCAGATTGGTTCTGTCAATTAGTTCTTACTTTTTACCGTATATGTAGTGGTTCTGTTAGTTTTAATGTAATCATAAATTATTATCTGTCCTGATGTCTAAATTTTGATGTATCCTCTTTCAGACTATTGATCTTCAACTCTCCAACTATGATGAAGAAGGTGCTTGGCCCTATTTGATAGATGAATTTGTGGAATACTTGACTGAAAATGGAATCGTCCAGCGTCCTCGAAATTGAGAACCCAAATGTTTATACTGGCGGTTTTACAAATTCTTATCTATTCATTCATGAAATCATTCTGCTCTGGGTTTGGTCCTCATTCAAAACAGGCAAGAAAAGCTTTCAAAATCTTGCTCTTTCGAGATATAAACGTATAAGACTGAAGCATGATGAAGAAACACTTTTTAACCTGCCATTTGTTGGCCACGTCTCTGGTTATTGTAGGTTTGTATTGCCTTGTGTTGTGTTGTTGTTTCTCTGTTCTTTACTGTGTGATTGCAGATGAAAATCTTAGAGTCCATTATTCCAAAGTTATAACGACTATTCAATCTGAAAATAAAATTGCATTTAGACAGTATATTTTGCATCTAAGATTGACCATGTTTATTGCCACAACTTATTTAGTTATTTATTGCCTGGAATTTTATTTTAGTTTCTGTTTAGTTAATTTTTCATCGTCCCTAAAATTATTGTGTTTTCATTATTCTTGCCTTCTTGCCTTCTGTTTGATTGTGTTTTTTTAGCCAATTTTTAGTAGATGAAATCTCTGAAACTTTAGATCTTCCCCAGTGCAACAGATATCATAGAAGATGATCCACGATATTTATGCTGGAAAGGAATTGGTGAAAAAAAATCGAAAAAGAAAAATATAGGAAGAAAAAACTATGCAGTTGAGGCTCATAGGGTTTGCATGAGGCGACCATGTAGGACTACTTGCAGCCGCTGCACAGGGACGCGTAAGGCTACTGAGCAGGGTCGTCGGGCAACCGCGCAAGGTCGTTTGGTGCAGGGCTGCGCAAAGCGACCTTCAAATTAATATTAAAAAAAATTACGTGAAAAATTTCCCACAATTTTTATTTCTACCATCTCAAAGAATTTTATATGTAAAAAGTAAAACGACTTTTCTACTAGAGTATTAAATAAAAAAAACAAGAGGAGCCAACTCACAATTTAATTAAGGCATTGTAAAATAAACAAAACGCGAATAAAATTCTCAAAAGATAGCAGCTAATCTACTTTGATTTGGAAAATCATCACAGTGAGATAGAAATGGATGAATTATTCAAAAGATGACACAATTGAATTCAAATATACCCTAAGCAATTCACGGACATATTCCGGCCAGACGCAAATTCCATTGATAGATTTCTGAAAATTGTACCATTTTCTAGAAATCGGTCAATTACCAAATAACTTTTCTGTGCCGATTCAACTGGAACCAGTCGAGTATTAATTTTACTTCATGATTCCAACCTAAGCATATGGTCATGGGCTACCTCCCATATCCTGCATAAGCAGATCTAGTATTATACTAGTCTCAAAAACACACGCAGCTCCACAAGCAACCGCAGATGTATCGAACAACAATTATCAGGTCAAGGTTCTAGAGTTAAGAGGAAAGATAGCAGACAAAAAAAATGATATCGTAAAACTTGAGCAGAATCTTAGTCAACTCCATCAGCCTCATGATCATCACTGTCAACATCGATAGTCTTGAGCATCGGCTAATTAATTTTCTTCTTTTGTAAAATTTGCCTCTGTTTCATTAACCACTGGGTGTTGCTTCTCCATCATCCCGGATAATGCTAGTTTTGGGGACCACTCGAGGACATCATCGATAATATTGTACACCTTCTTCTGGTATCTACAGACGATACATGAAATGAAGAATATTACATGAATGTGGAAGCTAGTAATGATCCTGAGCAAACAGTTTGTAATAAGGATAGCAACAAAAGAAATGACAACGCAATTCATATTTAAACTTATTACCTAGCTCTGGCAGCCTCATCAGGAGCATGATACCGAAGCAACAATATGAACAGCACAGCTCCAATGGCATATGTAATCCTTGCTGTCCACTTTGGTTGTTCTTCTTCATCTTTCTCTGGCCAAAACCGAATCAGCTCTCTAAATGTAGTTTCCTCAGCATTGATATTGGGGAAAAACCAGACGCGCTTTCCCAAAATAATATATAAAATGCCAAATATTGCTCCTCTCACTGCATGATACAAGAATGAATTCAGAACATTTAGTTTTCAGACTATTGCCTGATCAATTATGAAGTGGGTAACCAAATATTCAAGCAGCAAAGGCATGTGAATGGTTTGTCCATATGCATTCGGGACGAGGAGAACCTTTGGTTTGTCAACCTGTAAAAATTAAATTGTGTGCATGACCTTTTTAAGATGTTGAGCTCTCTTCTATAGATACTGAGCATCTTCGATAGTTTCTAGAATATGCAGATACATTTTGGGAATTGTAGCATTCCAAGTTTATGTGACACTGAATTACTCTTCATCATTTTCTTGATATTTTTTTCGTTGTCAACTTCATTATTTCCTAGGACCATGTTATGTTTCCTAATTCAAATAGTCTGGGTTGATTCATCGTGCTTGAAAACCAAACAGAAACACTAATATAAATCTCTGTTAAAATTACAAGGATAGACAGTTCCTGGCAAAAAAGGACGTCCATTCAACAAAAACAAGCTTAAAAATAACTTACAAATGAAGATAAAATGATAAAATAAATTCAAAATATTAAAATATATCGAATACCGAATAATATGGCATTGCAGAACTTACATAGCAAGAGCGTGACCAAGAACAACAAAGCTCCAGCACAGGCATATAAAACAACTATTTTGCATTGGTAAGGGTATACAGGGAAGAGGCAAACAGCAAGTGCAACCAAAGGCCAAAGGAATGAAAGAATTGTTTGCCATAGAGTCCGTCTTTTCATGAAAGTCCATGCAAAAAACCCATCATTTTCAGAGAATAGTTGTTCCTGCAAATAAAAATGAAGATTAAATCATACCTATTGTTTTTTATTTCAACGTAGATTCTGGAGTTATTTGATTTCGACAAGGTAGGCAAAAGAGGCTTCCAAATTAGATTACATCTTAATAGAAGCAGGACACTAGATTTCCCACCGTCTAAAATCTATAATCATGTGGATAACTGTTTTTTTGGATCAGGACCTGTATTTAGTTAAGAGTACTATAAAATCAAAGGCAAAGATATGGTAAACCATTGAAAATCGCATCAAATACCCATTCAAAAAAATAATAAAGTCATAGATCCATAAAAATTGGTAGCCTAATGCATGAGGTTTTTCCAATGGGAAGAGAATTTCTGTGCTTTGCATCATGGTCAGCAATGTTTCCTGACACTAAGGATTTTTTTGGAAATATTACAGTAAACAATCAGAACAACCAATCACATGCACACGTTTCTTTAGGGATTTTTACATCTACTATTTGAATGTTAAAAATTGCATACTTATAATTGCAAAGGTTGATTGCATGGATGTAAATATATTAATTTTCATGTCAATATCGTTTAAAAGTCAAAAACATCAAAATTATTAAAATACTAATTTTTAATATATATATATATGAGTTATTTTCATGTCAATAATGTTAAATCCCATCTAAAAGATTAAATTATTTTTTCTAGTATATTTAGTATAAATTCATAATTACCCAACATAAACATTTAATTTTATAAAATCAACATGAACCTAAAATGAATTTCACCGATCTACACAAGGACTGAAGTTGATTTCTACATAGTTACTAAACTTAGACATACATCAAGAACAACAACCAAACCATTATCCCACTATGTGGAGTTGACTATATGGATCATGTTATGCCATTGGGTTTGATCCACTACTATATCATCATCTATATTTAAATGAATTTTATCATTACT